>VZRX01015398.1:38563-93315 GCA_013398075.1 Notiomystis cincta | reverse complement strand
TTTTGTTTTTTTTGTCCCTCTCTCCTTGTTTTTTTTTTTTTTTTTTTTTTAATTCCCAGCCATTAAGCAGCCTCACACTCTTTCTCAGAACCACATTAAACTGGATCATTCAGTTAGGAATTGTAAAACTCCAGAAGATGGATCTAGATGACAGAAGGATCAAAGGCATCCCTCTTGAATATTGAGATATGTTGGACCCAATAAGTTTTGGAGTGCTCTTGGCCCAAAGACCTGTGAACTTTTTCAATTTATTGCTAACTGAGTGTTTGAAGAATGCAAAGGAGGGGGCATGTAAAGTTGATTATGTTCTCACATGCAGCAGATACACTGAATAGACTGAATGTTTTCCTGAGCTGCAGAGGGAGTAAATTTCTGTGTCATATCCAAGACTCTTACTAACCTTTAAAACCATTTGGAGGAAACAGAACATGACCTGAAGGTCTTTGGAAATGTTGGAATGGACTCTGATGAGTTTTGGCTCAGAGTAAGAGGATCCTCACTGTACAGAGTATACCCAAACATGGGATCTGTCAAACTAGAGGGAAAAAACCAATAAAGAAGGGTTAAATTCCAGAACCTAAACACACACCTCCAGCATATTCTGACAAACCTTCTCATCATTTGGGAACTATCCAAGAAATGTGAAGAGTATAAAAATCAGTCAAGCTCTATTCATTAAGCACCTTTTTAATTTCTCTAGTTGGTACATTTGCATGCCAATGATGCCACAAAACAGTTTTCAAGGTACAGTTACTGTTAGGAAATAAAGATTTTGATTGTTTGCAAATTATAGCATCCATGTTCTGCAAATTTCAGATTATACTTTTAGTACTATGATCAAGTTCCTTTCCTGCATGTACCAGCTTGTTAGGAATGAAAAAACTAAAGTGAAAAATTGTATTAATACCAGCACGAGAGGCTTCAATTCTCAAACGCAATTACAGCAACTCAAAGCTGAAGAGCTGGAGCAGAACAAATTGAATGGTGTAAGTACTAATACTTTTTCACCTTTCAGAAAAAAAAAAAAAAGAAAAAAGAAAAGGAAAAAATAGAGAAGAGTTGAGGGAAGAAGTTTTGAAACCCCTGCTCAGCCCCAGTCTGATTAGTCTGTATTTTCTGATGTATAACACAACCTCCAGTCAGGAGCAGCCCAATGTCATCAGAGACCAGAGACTTCCAGGGGCAGCAGAATCAATTGTCAGTGTAAAGCCATGTATGCATTAATGTTACAGGTTCTTAAATCTAAGAATAAAATAGTAATTGTTCTGGTGACCAAAAGACAGAGAAAACTGCTAAAATACATATATTTTCATCTGCAAAAATATCCTTAATTTAAAATGAAGAGAATTCTTTTTCTTTTCCCCCCTGCAAATTTTCTCCCTGCTGACCCTACAGTGTCCCTAATTTTTTTCCCTGCCAATATTTTATTCCTGGCAGCTTTTGTCAAAGAACTACTGAAGAAAACAATATGGGCATACAAAAACATGACAGAACCAAGTGTCTAGCTGACAAAGAGTTGAATTTCCTTTCAGCTCCTAAACAGAATGCAGTGAACTTTCTCCAGCAGATATAGTTCTAAACAAATAAACAAACATACATCAATTGTTTGACTGTCAAGCAACAGTGTTCATTTATATCCATTTTCAGGAGAAGCAAGAAATCATCTGATGTCTTTAAGATTCATGTGAGTAGTGTAAAAACTTACACCTGAGGACACCACACAGCACAGAAACTCCAAAAAATATTTTATACATTAATTCTGTCATGCACATTTAGTGCATTTTCCCACCCAAAAATTCAAAAAGAGAAAGGAAGATGACCTAGGGAAATTAAGTTAACATCAAAATAATGGGGAAATTAAATACCAGATTCAACTGATAGCCAGTGAAGGATGTAATTAATGCCATCAACATAGTTTTATGGAAAATATCCTTAGGGATCTATGGTTTGTTTAATGGAGAAAACTACAGGTATGTAGTGCAGTGTAGTATGGTATACACAGACCTTGCTGAAGTGCTCAGTTAATCTTTACAGTGTATTCTGATAAAAACTGGGTCAAATAAATGAATTTGAATTGACAGACTGGCAGACACAAATTTATTAAGCAACCATAATTGAAATCACATTGTTTATTGAGATTTTTTTGCATTGAAGTAAATTAGATCTGATACAGCTCAATAGTTTTCATTAGTGATCCAGAAGTATTTTTAAAAACTTTGATGATCAGATTCTCAGATGACAAAGATGAGTAGAATGAAAATATTAAGACAGACAAGCAGTCATAGAAAATGATGGAGACAATCATTTTAACAAGTTTCAGTGCAAAGCACTGTATTTAAACACACAAATTACAGAACAAGCTTAGAAGATGACAATAGCCTATCCATCAAGGAAGACTCTGCCACAATATCCAGAAATCCCACCCTGAAGTGTCTCTGTCATGGTATAATAGAAAAGCAGGTCTTGCAGCAGATTTTAAGGGCCTGAACACCTTATTATGTACAGCTCCAGTGCTTCATAAACACAGAACAAAAGGCAGCACCTCTTGCCTCCAGAAATTACATAGTGCAGGTGCAAGAGATGCAAATTTACTGGCAAGTGGAAGCAAGCCCCCACATATTCCTGTAGCATTCCCGTGGATCTGCTGGAGATGCCAATTAAAACAGGTGAAAAATCGAACATCACATGTGGAAAAGGGTAAGCATGGCTGTGCAAACCCTGCTGCATTTCTCAAGGTGAGCAAGAGAAGAGAAGCTGTGCAGACACAAGGGTCCCTGCAACAAACCCAGTGCTGGAGCCAGCTGAGGCTGTGTGGTTCATGGCATTAGTGATCCTGGCTTCTGGGATCTTGTGCACGAGCAGCAACAGCCAGCTGGACAAGGATCAACCCTGACAGCAACAGCAGCACGTTCCACAGATGGAAATGATGAATGCTGAGAGGAGATTTGTGGATTAAATGTGCTTATATCAACCTGCACCACGCTGGTTTTTGTTTCTGCACCTCCAACCCCTTGGCTAATCCTTCCTTGGCAAGATTTCCCCGCCTTGCTCTCCAGGGAAAGGTGTAGGAGCTCGATCTGATCCTGACTAAACAGTGTCTTAGCAAAAGTACACTGAGAGCCTTCAGGGTCAGTTTTCAGCCCCTGGCTCTGTCCTGGCCCTGGCAATAAGTCAGAGCAATCCAGGCTTGTTCTAACCCATGACAGCCAATTAGGACCACCAAGGGACCACTGACCAGCAGAGATCTGACATCTGTATGAAACACTTGCCCATCCCACTCTTACTTATCCTCCTAAAACACCTTCTCCTTGGAGTCCTACACTAGTAGGAGCATGCTCCAAAGGCCACCTTGATGAATATAAAGACCAACCAGAGGGATCAGGCATGAATACATTTTGCTTTTTCAGGAATCCTGCCTGAGGAGTGGAAGGCAGCAATGGCCTCTTTCCTCTTCCACAGACAAACTTCACTGTGAAGATCTGCCTGCAGCAGAGGAAGAGGTTGGGAAAGCTGCTGTCTCAGGAACACCTAGCAGAGTTTTGATTACACAAACTCAGTTTCTTGTTAGCAGTTCTTTGCTAATGCAATGATTCTTCCTGCCATGCCACACATACCAGTGGGAGCTTGTGGCCTCTATATACAAACTGGAGAACAGGAAAACTCTTGACACCTATGATTGCATATGATCCAGCAAGAGCCCCATATGTGACAGATTAAGGACAGCAATCAGTGATACAGGTACCAGTCACTTAGATCTCATAATACCTGAGCTTCTAAGCAGATGACAGACCAGATGATATCAGTACTGAGGTCTGATTTTTCTCCTCCACTGGAATTAATGAGGTTCACTGACACGAGCCCAATGCCAAATCCAGGCCTATGCCAAAACTGAAATATCAAGAGGTTTTGAGGCCTTTCCAGAAACATTGCATGTATTTTTCTCAGTCTGAAGTACAAGAAGCCTTCACCAGGCAGCAATTTTGCAGAGTGCTGTAGACAGAGAGCAGGAATGCTTATCAGCAGGCAGGTGGCCAGCACCTCCAAGGGAGGCATCCCCAAGCTCTGCAACACCTCCCTTTCCTCAGAGACACACTGAGCACCCAGCTCCCCAGGAGAGACAAAACCCTGAGCTCCTGAAGAAAAGCCCTGCAGCTTTGTTGACACTTGACATTTAATACATTGTCATGTAAAATCCACTGAGCTCCAGTAAATGAAACCAGGTGATCATGAACTTCTTGAACATTTCCCTTCCCTGTGCACACCCCCTGGTACAATGCAGTCTTTCTTTTCCCAAGTGTTACAAGGCAACAGCACACAGCAATGCAGAGTCACCTTCATGTACTGCAAAAACCAAACACCTGCCTCTACCTGATTCCTGGTAATGGTGTAGCACCTGGCTCCTCAAAAAATCTCTCTGACATAAACAAAAGCAATAAGCAAATTTAGGCATGGTATACTTACCATTACAATGACCCAAAGGAGCTATTAGAAAGCATTTGGGGCATGAAATGTGAATTTGTGAATGTACAGCAAATAACACAAGAGAATTTTGAAGCTTGATTAGGCTGAAACCCTTATAGACTGCCACCCAACAATTAATAACAATATTAACACTAAGAATTAAAACACAAGATGACCACGTTGCTATGGAAATAAAAGAATATGGCAAACACAGCCTCCTGAACAGCAGCCAATAACTGGGAACAGCATAAAGGAAATGAACCTAAAATTAATTACTAAAATAAATAGGATTTCTTTAAAAACAGAAAGAAGTAAGCCTTGCTTGGTCAGGCATCAGGAAGTACAGATGCTTTAGTATTTGCACTGATCTTTACCTCCAATAATAACATTTCCAATAGCACAGTTACAAAAAGGATGGGAAGAAGAAAAATGAAGCAAAGAAACAGAAGGTAGATAAATACAGTTATTAATCTAAAATCCTTTAAAAGCACAAGCTTTCTGTCTTATAAGAAACAATGATACTTCCTTTTCTGGTTTGAAAATGAAAGCTCTACTACAATATATCAAGACACACAATTTAAGTGCTGAAAGACAACAAAAGTGCTATTCTTCACTGAAAATTTATACACCAGCCAATGCAGGGATGCACCTAGAAGAGAAATATTTTCTTTGGACTTCCTTCCATCACCACATTTCCATCTTGTAACTTCAAATCAGTATCCCTGTGCCTGAGTCTGCATTTCTCTTACCCCTAAGGGAGGGCAGCACCTTCCCCCACCCAGGTCCTGAGTCTTTCCAAACTCTGTGTCCTATTCCAGCTTATGGAGGCACTTGAGTTGCTAGCTGAGAGTGGTCATAGTGCCTCTATGGATCAGAAAAGGAGCAATTAAAACAATTTGTTGATAAACTTAATAGAAGGGAGATGGAGAGGCCTAGAAAAGTGCTTGTTCAGGAAAGCAGTGAGCAAGAGGGGACAGAAATGCTTTTTTTGGGGACCCACAAAGCAGTCCATCTCCTGAGAGGTTTGATTTCATCTGCTGACAGAAACCTGCATCCACAATTTCTCATAGGATCATCTTCTCTGAGCTTCTGCTGTGCTCACACATTAGAGATCTCTGCTGGTTTGTGTTTGTGCTATTCTATTCTCACAGCTTCTGGAAATTTCCTCACATGTACTGGGAGTTATTCCCCAGCAGAGGTGATTAATTTTTCACACACAAAACATTCTGGTGATTTTGAAAGCATTTATTTTTCTGTGCTTGTATGTGCTTGTGCTGATTTTCCCTCAAAATTGTGGCTGAGAATATCACTCTGTCATCTTTCTGGTGGAAAAATCTGACACACAGGGACAAGGACATAACTGTTATCTAAACCCTAGGCAGTACACTGCCTTTTGAAACACTGATATATCACTGCTTGAAGACACATTTCTGAGCTGGATTGCTGCTTCAGCACGAGGAAGCAGGGAAGACATTCCCCCACCTTGAAACACACATTTTGGGCACAGGTACCCCCACTCAGAGCAGTGGATCCAAAAGCTCCACTCTTTCTGGATTGCCCTGGTGCCCCAGATGACACAGAACACATGCAGAGCTGAGGAGCAGGCTGGTCATACACAGATTTAATGGGTAGGGAGCAAGAAAATACACACATGAACAGAATCTCTACACCAACTCCCCATCTTGCCCTGGGTAGAAGACTGGTGCACACAGCCAAGAGCTGTGCAAGCCCCCATGTGAGCAGCTTGATTTTAAGAACAGATGCCTCATAAATTACATACATCTCTATTCACATCCCAGTAACAATTTGTACTTTTCTTTCCCCATGGACAGTACAGAGAAATACATTAGTAATAATTTAACTGCCAGAGGTTATGGAAATTTTTCAGTAGAATAAAGTCTTATATAGCACAAGAAACACAAACTTTATGGACAGAACACATTTCCACAGCAGGTAGGGGGAAAAAATGGATTATTATAAGCTACTTGTCATTTTTTGTTTAAAGACACCACCATCAATAAAATCCATTTTTGCCTTGATGCAAGTTCCCTTAGAGACAGACTCCATCACTCCACATTGGGCTTGGAGTTGTGTCTGAAGCACTAAAAGAAGACTGAAGAGTTACCTGGAGTAAAATAAACAAATTGCAAAATGAAGCCTATGGGTATCTAAATGCTGTTGCTGCCTTTGAAAAATGTTATGCTATATTAGAAGAGTGGCAGGCAGGTCTGCTTCTCATTTCATTGCTCTGAATTGTCTAAGTATTTAAGGGTCATTGACTAGGAATATTTTTCACCCAGGAGCAAAAAAGGAAGCACCCATGGGTGGGGATTATTGAGCACAGAACGAGACATCTTTCTTGTGTTCACAGAAAAACTCAAGCACTCCCAAAAAACCAGAAGCTGAGCATCATGAACAAACTGCTGATAAATGACTGAACCTTAATTAGGAAAAGAAAAAAGCCAACAGTGAAATATATGTTTTTAAAAAGAAAACAAAGGAAAAGAATGATGGCTGATGCTACTATTCCCTATATTTCAATTAAGATCTCTCTCATAAAATAAACAACACTAGAGAAAAACAGCTCCAGAAAGAAAAAATACCAGCAACCAAGACACATCATCACATCAGCTGGAGGCAAGCAGGAACACTTTGAGCAGCAAGCTCTGCTCCACAGAGGCTTTGTCTGGAAAGCTGATTTACCATTTATACTTCATAGGCAGTGTTGCAATAGCTGGTCTAATCACATTGTTCTTTTTTTTCCTAATATTTTCAGGATGCCACACAGGTTGGAAGTGTAATGCAGTGACTGGTAGCTTGTGGAAGGGCTGTAAACGTGAGCAGAAAGGATAGAAGAGGTTTGTTTCCATCTTTTCTGAACTGAATTCCAGCCCAGGCATTGCTGAGAATTGGATATAATACTAAGAAATCTGTATTGCATTGACAAGGCAATAACCAGAATTGAGTTCTTATACTGAACTGGAACCCAGTTTGGACCTGAGATATCAAATACTCTATCAGCAAATTTTCAATTGTGAAGGATTAAATGGCAAAATTTTATTGCAACTCTCCAGCCCTCTGCACCTGCTCTAGATAAAAACAAACTCATTCACTGAAACTGGAAGTAGTGACAAAAATGTGTAAAGGGGGAGGAGAACAACAGTGCACCCATAAACAGCATCTGTCTTCAGAAGGGAGACATAAAAAGCTGGGGAAGAAATAACGAGTTTTATGGAGGCAATGAGAGAACAAAGATAATTAAACACAAAACTAAAACTCTTTACCATTATGATGCCCATATAATAGCTTCCCTACAGGAAAATAAAGGAACTACATCTGAATATACATGAATTTACATGCATAAGGGAAGAAAGTTCTCTTGGCACCAAGAGTAAGTGACAAATCTTTTTTGTTTGTTTGGGTTTTTCAAAATTCGTATGAGCACCAGAGAGACTTGACCTCAGCTCCTGTAATGCCAGGAACATTCTGGTGCCATCAGTGTCTGGTCAGTGAAGGACAGCCAGCAGAGGCAGGAGCACTGTCACCTTCTCTGCCCCAGCAGCTTCTCTCTGCCTGTGCTCCCCAGGCTCCAGGTAAGGTGGTATGCTTGTTTCTGTAGAGAGGGAAACATTTGTCCTGTCTATCTGTTCAGCTGAGATGGTAGATGTGGCAGTTAATTTCAGTTTTATTTATCCTCTCCTTCAAGTGCTTGTAAGTGGAAACACTGCCTGGCCCATGCAGCAGTGTTCTGCTCACCCTGCACGTCTCCAGCTCTCCCACCACTCGAGCTCCAATACTCATCACCCACCTGAAAACATCCCCTCCAGTCACAAAGCTGTATGTGCTGCAGACATCAAGCTGTTTGGAGAGCTAAAATGCAAATAACTACCAACAGTTACACCTTTCCTCCTGCCCTTTAGCAACATTCTCCAATTCTCACCTGTTTTTAGCTGCAGTTAAAAAAATCACTTTTCAGGAATAATACCACAACGTAGCCAAAGTTATGACAGATAGAATTCATTCTGCAGGCAGTGATGGACTGAACTGTACCTGTTTCTCCATCTCTCCAGAAACCCTTCCAGCAGGAGAGATGCAGGCAACCTCATCCACACCCTGCCACCTCCTAGTGCAAGACAGAAAGGCAGCTGACAGCACAGACTGCCCATGTAACTCCTGGGGTAGGGATAGCAAAGATGCCATTTTAAGGCTAATCTAAAACCCTGCTGTGCTGTGCATGGAAGCTTGCCAGGGCTCTAAGAGCAGGAGGTGACTGTGTGCCAAAGGCCCATTTCAGAGTACATATAACCATGCATGGCAGGGTGTAAAGGTTGCTTCCTCTTCTTTTACACTCTGCTATTGTTAATAATGCAGCTAAGTTTAAAATACTGTGCACCCAAGGTCTCTGGTGGGAAGCAAAGCCTTTGCAGATGAAAACAGCTTAAGCCAAGAGCTTCCTTTCCTGCAAGCCCTGTCTGAACCACCAGCTGTGTCTGCCAGTGAGCCTTGCCTTAATTCCCTCTCCAGACAGTAAGGTCAGGCTGGCAACAAGACAGTTTTCTTGGAACAAGTTTCTTTTGACAAAATAAAAAAAGCAAACACAAACCCCAGCCCATGAAGAGCTCCATGTGAGCAGTTAAAACCAAGAGTTTCAGCTGTCTCCACACTGCCTATGACTTCATGCCAGGGCCCAGCCCTGGTGCTGCTTCTTCACCTCCCCTTCTTTGGGCTCACCAAGCACATACTGTACAGCAGATGTGTGGAGCTGCCTTCCCTCCCAACCTGCCAGCCACCAAAGCCCCCAAGTCAAGTCTCTCCTGAAAAGGCCCTCAGAGACTCTCTCATGCCCTTGACCTTTTCTGTTGTGCTCATTTCTGTAACTGTTTGTATCACTGAAATGAAATGCCCCAAACATATTTTCTGTAGGATCTTTACCAGGCTTCATCTCTGCCCCTCTCCTTGCTCTCTCCATGATAAAACTGATGAGCAAATCCCTGGAGGTCCCACCTGCCCCCACAGCACCATTGCTACACTGTTCTCTGACTTGGGGAAAGAAATACCCTGCATTTATCCTCTGAGAAACAAGACTGATTGGGAGTCTGCTGCACAGTTGAGAAGTATGTACTCCTATTTACTATTTGCAATAACAGTCTGCAAGACGTCAACCAAAAATTGAAGATTTTGGGTGCTAATTAGAGCAGGCTGGCTGACATTTTACAAAGTTTTCTTTATATTTTTGACCAAATACTTGGCAAAGAATATTAAATAACAACAACAGCAACAACCACCATCATCAAACCACACAAACAAACACAAACCACACAAACAAACAAACCCCAAAAAGGTTTTTGATTCCTCAGACTCTTAAAGAAGCACTTTTTATGAATTCAGCAATGCAGCTCAGGTTAAGATACATGTTCAAAACAACTCAAAGTTGATGCAAAATGCAACAAAAGCTCTTTCCCTCTGCTAAGGGCACCTATGAAACAGTTTATCTGCTTGAGTCATCTCAGTTTTTCTGATGGCATCAGAGGAGACAAGAAGCCTTCCTCCTCCAGACAAACCACTAAAGCTGGCAGATGAGCATTAAATTTAAGCAGAACCCATTCTTCTCTCTTGGAAGGACTTGCTTAAGTTTCTCAATATTCTGTCTACATCTGTATGCACAGAATTGAACACATACCATTTTCCTGGGCTGCTTTTCCTTCTCTTTGAGGAATAATGCAGGGCTGAGAAGTGTCAGAGTATTATGCAGCCCCTGTCACTGTCAGTATTATTTCATACTGTTTTCTTAGCAACTCCTGCTGAGATCCATAAACTGTTTGCACATAAGGATTACTAATGAAGTTCAGTCTCATTCTTCAGCCCCCCTCCAGCCCACAGTGCAAAATATAGCTGTACTTTGGATTTAGAAGACTGACTAATCATGCAAGATACCTATCATTTATCTAGGGAGAAGGCAGCAGTTTCTACAAGAGGATTCCTGTTTTTTGCCCCTTTGCTCAGCTCTGTATCAAGACAGAAGGACTGTTCTGTGGACAGGGAGATAATCAAGGCTTCTAATCACAGAATTTCAGAATGAGAAAGGATGGAAGGGAGCATTGGTGGGGTCATGTGGTCCAACCTCCTTGCTCAAGCAGTGTTCTCTGGAGCAAGTTGCATCCAGGCTTGCATCCAGGTAGTTCTTGAACATCTCCAGGGATGGAGACTCCACAAGCTCCCTGGGCAATCTGTTCCTGTGCAGTCACCCACATAGTAAATCAGAGCCTTCAGTTCCAAGGGCAGTATTAGCAGGTTTCAATGCCCTACTCATTAGGAAGACTGCTCACCACTAAGAGGTAAAGGATGTTTGATCTAATATTTATAGTATGAATCTGTGAGTAAAGATGCACCTTAAAGTTCTGCCTTAACCTAAATTTTCGTATCTTGGCACTGAGCAAATGCCCTAAAGTCCAATAAAACTGATCATGACACAGATATCTTGGAAAAATTTGGCTAACACCAACAGCCTTTCACAGATCAGGTAGTTATCCCTTCCAGGCTGTATTTTATAGTCCCAAAATACTTGGGGTTAATATTCATCCTCTACTAACAATATCATAGCATCATAAGAAAAATCCTGCTACATTTTCACACATTTAACAATTTTCAGGTCTAGGATCTTTTTTTCAAAAGCCTTTGTAGATAAGAAGAGACAAAGTTTCAAGATAGGAAATATTTGCCTGCGCATCTTTTATGAGGAGCACATCTGGAACACAGAGATGAAGAAAAGTCTTGCAGTAAAGCAAACCTGTAATAAATTGGTTGCATGTCAGAATCTGTCAGCAGTGTGACTCACTCTGTGCTCATTTCTACTGTAACAAATTATTGCTTTTCCAGGTTTGAATTTTCTCACTCGCTGTTTTCCCACAGCACTGCACGAAATAACCCAGCACTGAGCCCCCCACTGCAGGAGTGCCACATGCAGTTCATCATTAGCAATATAATTTTGGCAAAGGATGGATAAGGGTGGTAGTGCAATGCATGAATAAAGCAATATTAAACCAATAAACAAGGAGCAGCAGCAGGTGGATTCCAAACAAACAGCAGGCCATAATGCAATAGGCTATTTTGCACTGAGGCATCAGCTCGAGTCCTGCCTCAGTTTGTCAATGTTACTGCCATCAGACAGCCACCTATTTTCATATTTTTAAACATGCTAATGGCCACAGTTTGGACTGTGAGAGGGAAGACCCAGATTTTCAAGCACACAGAGCAACCTCCCAGCACCTAAGGGTAGAAAAGGAGGCAGAGTACCACTGTCTCCCTGTTCTCCCTTTTCTCACAAAGCACCTTCTCTTCAGCATTTCTGTTACCCTTGCTCAGCTGCACTACCATCCTCCCTGCATATCTCCTCTGTCCTAGCCTTTGCATGGCTGCTGCAAAACTTCAGAGCCACTCCCTAGAAGCCCCAGCAGAATACTGTGAAGTATCAGTGAATGCTGGACTTTCCCCAAACACCCAAGATTGCCCTGAGCTCCAGCACGGGTAAGAAGAGAAACTGGGAGTGGACAAGCAGACATAAAAAATTAAAGGAGGCTTCTGGTGTGAAAAGGCCAGACTGGAAGATATCCCTTGCTGGAATTCCTGTAGTATTTCCAGAGACTGGGGGACAAAGAACTGGCTTCACTCCCACACTTTCCTTGGGGACTTGCCACTGGGTTTTTAACTTGCTGAAAGAATAGATAAAAAATTCAATTAAAAATGGCAAATCTGAAGCATTCCCCACCTCAAAGCACATGCCCTCTGTCTCCTGTAAAATGACTCTTGAGGAAGCCTAAGGTGAGGGTGACAGGGAAGAGGCTTCCTGAAAGTCAGATGCAAGAAATATGAATTCACTAATAAGTGAGATACATCTGGTACAAAGTTAAATGATTTGTTTTAGAATGGCTTAAACAGAACATACCTCTTTTCTTCCATTCTAGTAGATATTTCCCTCTGTGTTACACATGACAAGTGACAAAAGGATGATGACTTCTAATCAATAGTAATTTAAAAATCAAGAGCAGACTCTGCGGTGTGACTGCCCAAAAGTACCAGGCAGGTTGCAAAGGCAAGAACCTGCTCCCAAATAAAAGGAAAAGCCAAGAAAATCTTCCCAACTATGTCCATCACACTGACTTCTGTCCTGACATCTAAAGCTAAACACCTGTGAAGTCAGAGTTTTAAAAATGTCCAGACAAAATTGCTATTTAAATACAGAGGTGAAGCATTTTAGGTGTTAGCACAGTAACCCTGACTTCCTAGGAAAACACTCAGACAAAAGATTGTACCTGTCTGTAACCCTGATATTTGTATTTCTGCATGTCCACCAGCACATGGCCTAAAGCCTTGACCTGGAAACTCTCCAGGCTTCATCAGCCTGTTCAGGCTGCATCTGCACACCTGCAAAGGAAGGAGAAAATGGAAGAGCAGCAGCAGCAGGAGGCAGAGATGAGCAGGAGCTGTGATTCAGCTGCACTCACTGCCTTGACTCACTGCCTTGCCTGACTTGGAATTAATTTTACACCATTTTGTCACTAGATTAGCTGGAATATAACCAGCATACTATAATTTGGTGAATTGCATTCTGAATGCTCCTCAGCTCCTCAGCTCAGTCTGGTAGCCTGAATGGCAAATTGTGTTTAAGAAAAGAAAAAACAGGCATGATGGGCTACAAATCAGATGAGAGTGTTTTGGTGGCTCTTTTAAGCCCTTTTTAATATGAATCCATTTGAAAATAGAACATAAATGATGACATATGAATCAGGGTTTTGGTAGGATTTTTAAAGTATATTCAGACATGGCCCTGAAAGGCAATGCTGGATTTTGAGATACTCCACAGCAAGGTTAGACTCAGCATTTGGGGGGTCATTCATCTAAAATAGTAGTAGGGATAAATCTACAGACCACCAGAGTTTGCTGGAGGAGGGAGGTGAAGGGAGGAAGACCTTGTGGTGGCATCCTAACAAAGTGAGGAGTGTGCTGAGTGCTGACTTCTCTCGATACCTCATGTTCAGCTGCCAACAGCACTCTTCAGTTTCCCCACCCTTTCATCAGCAAATGCAAGAACACTGCATTGGAGGGTCAGAATGCAATCCCCAGCAGGTCAGCCTACAAGCCAGGGTTTTTCTCCAATTGATTCTGAAAAACAACCTCCCTCAAGTGGTATGCCATTGGTTGCAAAACTGATGCCATTTAAAACAAAAGTATTTAATAGCCTTTCTCTGCAATGTTGTTGTTTATTTTCATGGCACTGGGGATATGCCAGATGTTCTAAAAAGCCACAAAAACTCACCTCCCCTTCAGCTTTGTAAATATCAGCCAATGTATTTACATTATTTTTCAGGTTTGTTTTTCCAACCTGATATTTTAGAGCCCCGTGGTCCAGTCATGTCTAGGACTTGAGGATGCTCTCCTAACACCAGCAAAAAATAATAACTGAAGGCCCTGGGATTTCTGTAACTACTGAAAGGTGAAACAGGCTGCCAACCTGTCCAGAGAATTTACAATCTCATAAAACCCCCCAGAAATGACACCAGCAAGCTGGCTGATAAATTGTACGTGACAGTCACAACCACTGATCTTCCTACAACCAGTATAATTAAAAATGGAAATACACCACTGTGCGAAACTGGGTGAAAGCCAACAGGAAAATGATAGGTCCCTCTGTGCTTCAGCAAGCTTTTCTCTAGTGATAGATGAAGCCTTGCATACCCACAAAAACTGTAGTAAGTTACTTTTAAAGGTAAATCTGATAAGCATCAGCAAAGAGAGAGGCAGAAATCTGAAGCAGGAGGAGGAAATGACTTTTTTAAAGATTTTTGAGTAGCAGAGTACTGTGCAAAGTAAGATTCAAAAGCAACAGCAAGGTGACTCCTCTTCTGGAAAAGGAAATCAGATTGACAAGCATGGAAATAAACTACTTGGATTGCAATGAGCAGATTAATTAAATCTGGCCTCTGAGGTCTGGCTGACCTTTAATTGTCCCTATAGTTGAAAATGGATTTTGCTCCTCTGGTACATGTTCACACCTGGTTCTCACCTGGACTATTTATTCCAAGGCTCCCTCTTGGCTCTGCAAACCCAATCTCACTACATTGTGACATATAACTAAAATCACTGACACAGAAAAATGTCTATGGAGAAGCCATTGCAATGCTGGTTTGCATCCTCTTATCTCTGTTGCTGTATTTCCCTTCAGACAGCCAAGATTCCTACTTATTATCTAGTAATGTGCCCAGAAAAATGAATATAACCATGTAGTTTAGAAATAATAAAAATGGGAAAGAAAACCATAAAAAGAGCAGATTTCCTTTTGAAAAATCAGCACATATCCATTGTACCAACCCTGCACTTTCTGTACATTGTGTCTGAAGAGATTCCCCTGGGAGTCAGGGATCTGCAAGGTTGTGACCTGACAGTCAACACTTCTTGGGCTTTGTAACTGAACACTCGAGGATCAGCAGAAAGACAAGGATAAAATTTAACAGAGAAAATAGGCTGTTCTTTGGCAAGAGTGTTCTGGAAACTGTGTGTGAGAGAAATTCTTCCTGAGCCCTGAAGGAAAAGAAAAGTCCAGGAAGGAGGCACTCCAATTCCTGACACTTGGGCCCACATTACCAGAGCTCAGATTGGACTCTTGCTGCCCCAATCAACAAGTTCAGAGGTGAGGAGAGCAACTCTCAGCTCTCCTCTAGCCCAGGTGTCACTGGGGTAGAAACCCCAGTCTCGGGGTCAGCACGTGGCTGTGGCCAGCACGATCCCAAGCCAGGGAAGATGGAAAAACAATTATCTTCAGGTACCTTGGCTGCAAACTGATGTTGTTATTGCAAATCAATGATGTCCACGTGAATATTCATGCTTCAGTTTATTTAATGAAAATCTAAGAACTGTTTGGAATCACATCTGAGCCCATTCCTTGCTTTCAATTTAAATTAAGAAGTTGGAGGAAAAGACCTGCTGTTGCTCTTTTCCACCACAGAATGATAAGTGAGATAATAAAAAAAGCCCTTGTGGTAATGTTTCCCTTTTTTAAAAGTCAGCCATCTATAAATAGCACGGCTATTTTGACAGAAATACCTGCATGACAACAGGGAAATCTGCAAACTCATTCTTTTACACTTTCCAGTTCCATTGTCTTGATCTTGTCCTGTGTGTCTTGAAGTCATGAAAGCCATTTAGCCCTGGTAAAAAGGCATAGAAAGTGTGACAGGAGAAGGCAGAAGAAAGGAAACATCAAACTATGGCAACTAGCTACAAATTAATTTCCAGGTCCTTATGTTCTGCTGAATTATGTCCCTATTATTAAATTAAGTCAGAGTAGCTTCAGAATTAGCAGTAATAACACCTCCCAGTTTGCAAGCACTTTGCAAATACAACTATTCCTGATTTACAGTTGGGGTCATAAATTCAGTTGAGGTAATTTCCCTTCCACAACACTCTAAGCAAATAGCATAATTTGAAGTCTGCCTCTGTATCTTCCATTAACAAATGACACTCTTCTTGTCCCAGGGTTGTGGGATCTGTACTTACCCACTGATGCATTTTTCTGATTTTAACCCTTCATTCCCATCACAGACACAAGAAGATGAAGGCACAGCCCTATACTGGCTGCACTGCTTCTGCAGTACTAAAGAAACAGCAGAGCAATACTTCCCACTTACCTCTAGAACACATCTGCTTTTTGCAGCAGTGCAGTCACACACTCTTCTTCCTTTCATTCCCTTTTTTGTGATGAGGTAAAAGAAGTCCCACTTCTAAGCCAGCATCTTCTCTGGAATTCACACCCTTGTCACCCAGGTGGAAGTGGAGCTGGTCCAGGCACTAAGCTGGAGATAGAGCTGGTAAGGCACAGGTACATAATTTTAAACAATGCAAAATTCTTTGCTGTTGTGCAAATTCAGGCTTTCTTTTCATGACAGTACCTGTGCTTTGTCCAATGAGAAGCCTGGTGGAGATTTAGGCAATAATTTACAAAGAGTTGAAGTAGCCCATGGAGACTGAGAGCTGAACTCTGCTCCAACACTACTCTACCATTTTCCTGAAGATTTCAAAAGGGTCTCCAGAGCAACACACTTGACTCTGTTCTCCTGACCTCCAGTTTAATACTATTATCCACTTACTTCACATAAGTTTCAGTAATATTTGAAGTCCTGTCAAATAAGGGAGTGAACAGTCATTGAAGAGGCAAGGAGCTTTCCTCCAGCAACTTTGTGATGTGTAAGACAAGACAAAGTGATTGAAGAGAGAAAAAGGATGGGCAATTTATCAACATGCTAAATGCAGTTTCTGCCCAAAATCTCTCCTCTCTCTGCCAGTTCTTGTCTTTCAGATCCTGAGGGAGCGAGCACTTGTGCTCTCGTTTCTAGACTGACTTGCATTAGTCAGCTAACATCCTCCCAGAGCTGCCTTGCCATCAAGCTGCTCTGCTAGCACTCATCTATTCAGCTGTACAGTGAAGCCCAGGGTAATTCCCTTTAGTTAAGCAACAAAACTTATCTCCTTACAGAAGAGAGAGACAGATTACCCTGATTTAACATGACTGTTTGCATGATGGTCTACCCTTGACAGGAGGAGCTTGTTGGCAGCCACATAGGAGCCAATGTCCCACTGGCACTCGGGTTCAGAAAAGCCAGGCTGGTCTTAGGAGAGAAAGTTTGCCAAAAAGTCCAGTGTGTAACTAGGAAATGCCAGGGTTTCTGGGTAGAGTGCTTTTACTACCATGCTCAGTTAAGTGGAACTAGCACTGTGACAAACACTTCAGAAAGAGCACTAAGCACAATGTGGGGGAGAAGAAATGTGAATCTCAACTGCTGGAGCTGTTTCATCAAGAGCACCTAGTCCAGAGGTGTAGTAGCAACAGTGCATCTTTATTGCACAGTGTATTTCACTGTAAAGGAACAAATAATGTTAGTAATGCTGCACTGCAGGTAAGATAAGCAACATATGGATTTATACAGTTGTGTGGTTATACCTGCAAAACTCTGCTAATGCAGGTTTGGGTTGCTAGTTGTGAGGCTTGAATTTTTATATTTTATATTTATATAATATTTATATTAAATGCCTTAAAAATGGATTCCTTGAATTTTGGATAATCCCTCACCCTTAAAGACAATTGTTAAAATAGTACCACTTATAGTATCTAATGATAGTGCCTACACATACTGACCAACAATGAACAGCAAGAAAAGGCTCACCTGTCTGTGAAATGCAGAGTACAGGAGTGCTGTTGCTCTCATGCACAGCAATTGCCTTTGCACAGACTGTAACAGACTGGAATTATCAGCATATTTGAATTCATTGAGCTTCCATAAAACTGAGAATGAAAATTGAGGGCTTTCAAAAGTCCATTTACTTCACACCTCATAAGACCTTGTTATTGAAATAAAATAGATCACTCTCCTGCTGCAAATCTGGGCCAGAAAGGAACTTGATTTTGGAATGAGGGGGCTGAATAAATAGGAGAGATTTTGTTTCATAAGTTTTGTCAGAGATGCCATCACCTTCCTTTGCTAAAGAAAGTTGACACTTACTTAGTGGACTGAGATCACAGATTTCATTTCTTTTTGGCCTTATTATGTATTGCTTGTAAATCACTGTTCTTTATATTCTCACCATTAACACATTTTCCTATTTTACTCAACAGCACTGTTATGTCTTCTTGCTAAGGCTACTCCCTTTTGAGATTCTCCTGGTTTAGGGAAGTAGGCAATGCAGCCATTTCAGCAGGATGCTATCTTAACAACTGCTAACATCAGATGACCATCTTTGTTATTTTTACAAGGATTCATGGAATTTTACCACTGAAATTCACATTAATAAAATGCCTGGCCAAACAACTGAGGGTACAGTGCTAAGGGCATTGTGCAGTTCCCTCTTATATTCAGGAGACTGATAAAATCAGATGTCATACTTTGTTTTTTATTACTCATCTAGTACACTCCTAGGTCAACTGCTTTTGTTTTCCTGGTACAAAGGACTTCATGTGGCAGAAACACAGAAAAGGAAATTCAGCATAAAAAGCCAGGTCTCCTCAAACAGCACAGGAATTCTGGCTCACGGAGAGCGAAGCATCCCTGATCTGAATTTACCCGGCACCTCGAGGTGCCAGTCCCTGGAATGTTGGAAAGCCATGGACTCTGTTCTATCATTAGCCTGTGATACCAGAAGCAGTGCCCAGGGGGAGGCAGGAGGGCTGCCAGCCAATTCTCAGCAAGGCTCTCATGCCTGGTGTCTTTCTCCAGCCTCCTCTGCTGTCCTTGAACAGCCACGGTGCCTCCCTGCCCCAGGGCACTGCCTCTGCCTTTGGCTATAGCAGGGATGGAGCACAGCAAGGAGGAGATGAGCTGCCCTCTTTTCAGAGGGAGGATCAAAGACTAAAACTCTCAGCTCTCCAGGCATGCCTGCAGCCTCATCACAATGTACTAAGCACAATGGCTGGAGTAATATTTTGCAATAAAATGGACACTTGGCAATGGGTACAGGGTAAGATCTGACACTTTGAAAATTTAGCAGATTAATGGAGATAAAGAAACCAGTGGGATAGTGGTGAGTAGAAAGAAAAAGAAAAGAAGTTGAGATACCCCAGCAGTTGACTCTTCATAACGTTTTTTCTAGCTAAATCTCACATTAAACACCAGAAGTACATTGGTGCTTTGGTCTCCTGTGAAGAGCTCTCCTATGCTGCAGCTGAAAACCACACACTGGTAATCTCAGACACTTACCTTTTCTGCAGAAAAGTACCCTATAGATGTATCAGTTGCTGGTAGACTCTGACCTATTCAGAGATGTGAATTTAGTGGAAAAGGATGAAACTCCACTTTTATGCATCCACTGGAGGAAGCATTTGTGAAAGCATTTATTCCAACATGGGAGAAATCTCATCTGACCTAGTTTCCTATTCTGTTTGTTACCTCCTGGCTGTCTCATCTGAGGTTCCACCTGCTGTTTCTCCATCTGCCAGTCTTTTTTATATCAGAGGAACCTTCTGAGTTCCACGTTAAATGTCAGGCGGGCTGGAGAAAAGTTGTTTATGTCTGCATTTAAACAGATGATATTTCCATTAAAAGTGCATCATGGAGACACTAAAGGGTAAGACATCATTTGCATTTGGTTACTGTAGCTCATGGGCAGGCCAGCTTGTGTGAAAACTCATGCTATTATTTCAGACCTTCATATACCCAAGCAGAATGACCAGACTCTGTGAAGCTCATTGTTAATGTCTTTTCTAGTACTACTGAAAGCCTCAAGCTAGGGGCCAAAAAGTTACCAGGTAATTTAGTTAAAGACACTGGAAGCCAAAACCATTATCAGGGAACCATCTGTTTTCTCCCACTTACCTCCTTAGCTATTTCAGAGCAGAGTTAGTTTGGATTAATCTGTGAATAAACATTAATTACCTGAAAGAGTAATTACCTGTATGGTTCCAATACTTAAGGGCCACTACTCCACTCAACCCAGCATTTGAGGTGTATTTTGCAGCACATAAAACCACAGCTATGCTGAAAAAGCCTAGTAAGGACTAAGCTGTAAGATTATTAATGTCTCTATCTTTGTTTTTCTGCTACTTTTGCTCTTCTTAGGTAACTCTGCAAATGAACTTTGATCATCTGATCTCTGCCATCTTAGTTCTATGCAGAGAGGCACTGGGAATCATCCAAACCCATGTAAGTCAACAAAAAACTCCCTTTACTTTCAGCAAATTAGGATCAGGGAGCATCACCTCCATCACATATCATCTGTCTGACAAAAAAAAAAGTACTGTATAGCCAGTGCCTCAAGAGACTTCAGAATCAAAGGTTTCAGCAGTCATTTTCTCCCCCAAAAAAGCACTGGAAACTCACCATGTCAGTGCAGACTGCCACACAATTGGTATGAGAAGATCAAATGTATACTGGAGCTAGAGCTCTCCTAACACACCATGTGAAGCCAGCAGGAATCTTTTCTCAGATTTCAGTGAACTTCAGAGCAAATCTTAGGGGCAATTAAGTAGTCCTGCTTTGTATATTAAGGCAGCCATTCTGTACCTGTCTTTCATTGTGCTCCTGGAATTATTTCCACTGGAATAACACCCATTAAATGGACACTTTTGGATCTTCTAGTCTCCCAGTTCTTGGAGGCAGAGGTCTCTACTCCAAGTGTGCTGCAGCTGATTGACCCACTGTCCATGTCTAATTCTTCCACATGAGAATCCCCAGGCCTAGACTGTCCATGCCATGAAAACCAGCATGAATAAAATCTGTGCCTCCTGCACAAATACAGGCATGTTACTTTTCTTTGAATTTATGACATTGCAATTTACCTTAATTTGCCTACAATTGTCTTGAGGGAATGAAGGAAAGTCTTGTTGGGAAGAGGAAACACTTGAAATTCATTATCTGAAAGTCATGTAACACAAGTATTAACACTATGATTTACAGTAATAAAAACATTATTACAATGTGTTTAATTAGGAACCATTACAGGACCAATTAAAGTTGTCAAAATAGAACAAAAAAAGCAACATGTGTTTTTCCCCTGGAGGAGTAGGATATGGTAAGGCTCATTATTAACTCTTAATTAGAAAATAGAAGATTGCTTTTGCTTTCAGTTAAAATCCAAGCTCATAGAAAAAAAGAGTTCCGACGTTATTCCTCTCTGGCAGGCATTGTTTAAAAATTTTTAGCACAACAACAGAAGCATTTTTTAATACCCAGAGTAGACACTCAAAAATATCTGAATTCAGCAGTATCTACTTAGTTCAGCTTTAGCAACCAACATAGTTCTGACATTTGCAACCTGCATGCCAGTATCCATCTTACTGCAGAAAATAAGACACAATGGGCACTTCATTTACCTGGGAAGGATGGTCAGGCAGCCCTTAAAGGAACCTAATTAAAATGCAGCTTGTTAGCAGAGCAGTGCATCACACTGTGCTGCCATAGTAACCAGGGTCCCATGGACTTTTGGGGCCATCTGAGGGCACCTTTGCAAGAGGCACACAGGAACCAAATTGATCACCTTTGGTACAATTAAAATGACCTAAAAACTCTGAATGATTTGCTGATATTACTAATAAAAGGAATTAATTAACTCTTACATGTTCAGACAGCAGACCAGTCTCAGGAGCAAATTTATTCTTTTTACTGCTCTTTATGATCTAATGCTCCCCACAGCTTATTTAAGAAATGCACAACTTATTTGCAACATGTGAGCAACCGGTTTAAATTGATTCCCTGGTAAAGAAACAATACAGCAATCAGCCTGTGGGCTGTGGCAGAAAAGATGAGCAACAGAAACACATATTCTATTTAGACTGCTATTTCCAGTGCTATTATCTGAAGTATCAGCCTTGTCTCAGTTGTTGCTTTTGGTGGATGATTCACTGCTGCCATACTGGGAAAAAACCCCACACTATAGCACTGGGCTTTTCTTCCCAAATCATTCTCCTAGAACAGAAAGATCCTTAAACAACATTAAACTATATATAAAAGCAGTATCTTACATTGTACCCTGTTCCTGATAATAATTTTCCAGGAATTCAAACAACATATTTGTCACAGTAATGATGTCCAAGTCAAGAAACTCTTTTGACACATCACCTGTGAAGGATACTGCAAACTGTTGGTGGGTTACCACAGATTACCATGAAATATTTCTGCAAAAAAAGCACAGTACTTCAGATTCCATTAAACAATTAAATTATTGATGAAAATACCTGAAAGATGTTTGAAATTATCAAGAGGATTCTTCATTGCTTTGAAGAAAAAAAACACAAAAGAGCTTGACAGCAATTCTTTTGAAATAAATGAAATTTCTGAGAAATATTGGGTTGGAACTGGCGGATGACATGGGAAATTGAAGCACTGGTTCTCTGAGCATCATGAAACCAGTGTGTTCATGTGATTTTGGCTCAGAGTACTACATCATCAGCTCCCACACTATACACATGGAATGGGCACACAGCTGGAAAGATCTGTTTCCTGTTGGGCATGCTCGTACCAGGGAGGTTGCAGAAAGCCAGAAAGGAGCTCAGTCCAAGAACAAGTTGGAGAGCTCATTCTCCACAGATGTGGTTCTCTTTTTGAGAATATCAGTTGCATGCATTATGTGGTTATGCCTAAGTCTCCCAACTTTCAAAACCAGACAATGATATTTACCTGTTACCCAGAACACTGAAAAGAGTAGCTCCAAGTCAAATTCAAAATCCTACTCTGGACTAGAGAACCTTAAACAGAAAATCACTTCAGGTTAGAGGCAACACTTGATCCAAAATAACAAACAATAAAACATGATAGCTGTAAAACCATCTGACATGTAAATCTTTTTTCTATCTGGAAAAATATCAAGGCAGCACATGTCTAAAAACAGATTGTAGTTCTGCAAAATGGGACTTTATACAACACAAATCCATTGCAACTAAACCATCACTGTATATCCCAACACTTTAACAACCTTGGAACAGTAATTCCCCCAAGGGCCTCATGATTTCCTGATAAACTGCTGCAGCACATTATTAATGGCTTCATTCACTTTCAGGTTGTCCTTACAACAGCAAGTTTATTAGCCCTACAAATTAATCTGTCAGTAAAGCTGCACCCAGCTGAGGTAGCAGCCTGATTTTGTCATCCTTCTCCGTGCTTTTTGTACAGACTGGGCTTACATTTTCTGATTTTGTTCCTCCAGTTCCTTCAAAAGAAGCAACACAGCTTTCACTGCTGCCCTGTGACAAGGGCTTTTGGAAGGGAAAGGTGGTGTTAGAAATCATCACTAATTTAGAAATTCATTTTTAATGGGTTATGTTTTATTTGCTTCAGTTGAACACCATTATTTACAGACACAAGTTAATAAAACACATCACAAAACAAAATTTCAACAGCTAATATTTATAGGTGCATAGTTCATGCTCAATTACTTTTTTTATATGTATAATACATACACATATATATAAAGCTCTCACAATAAGTCATCTCTGCACAGAAAGAATAGTCATAGGAAACAAATAAAAATTGTTATCATAAACAATATCAAATTACTGACAGCCTATCAACAAAACATGTACAGAATTAGAAATAAGCAGTAGACACTTAGGTGTTTTTACTTAATATTTTCTTTTTTAACTTTTAAACTTGAAGCCACAATATCCACAGCACAACAATGACCCTGCCAACCGGCTTTCATTTCAGCAGGAGGGAAATGCTGAAACAAGGTGGATGCAGTCACAGATACTCCAATCATTGCTGATGGAAGACTTCAAAATACACTGTAAAAACTGTAAAAAAATTGGACAACTGGGCACATTGGAACTCAGCACTTGTACAGGATGGGACGTCTTTAGTCGTTTGTAGATTTCAGGTGATAGGAAGGAAGGAAGGAAGGAAAGGACTCTCATGCTTCAGGTTCATAGTCTTGATACTCTTCCTATTGAGAGAGAACAGAAATCAACACTGCTGGTATTTTAGATAAACACATCCTATTTTCTGTTTATTCTACTCCTGGTGGATTCAATGCCCAAATATTATGGATTGTCATGTGATCAGAATATGACATTTATTTGTATTTTGTCACATTTTCCAGATTCTGTACCTTACAAGTCATGGTACTTAGAGGAGAATTAGACATTCACAGCAATTAACACATCATGCAGCTGATGCTGCCAGGAATTCCTGGGGCCACCCATGACAATTCACTTGGAGAGGAAGGAGGACTACCTTTGGGCTGAACAACACACCAGATGCTGCAGACCCTCATATGAGTCAGTAAATCATTTAAAGGAGTGTTTAACTATGGCCACAGGAGCAGCATCCATAATTTCAGTGATATTCAAGATGTTACTCTCCAGCCTTTAAGTCTCTTACTGGATCATGGCCTAAATTTTTTATACCTCTCATTTTCAGTCTAATTATCTGTGCTACCATAAAACTGCTACTCCAACTACCAATGCATCATGCCAGACATTGTAGTAATATTTTAGATAGCTGGTTCATAAAAACCAATAAAACCATTTATTCCCATAATTGCATTAACTTAAGATCATGTTTCACAAAGCATGATGTATTATTGAGTGGCCAAGCTGTTAAAATAGTCTGTGAAGATGCAGTTTGTCCTGCATTCCCCATTAAACATAAAAAAAGGATTCCTCAAAACGGTGAGTTTTGAAACAACTCACAGTACTTTCCCATTTAACTTCCTCACTATCAAAAAACCAATTAATTTTCTGACTCCCAGCACTGTAACTCTGGGAGATCTTGGCCAAAGAGGTCACATTTCTGCTGTGCCCTTGCAGCTCCCAGCATCAGCCTGGGTCAGGCTTGTGTAACTCAAGCACACAGCCTCCTCCTGTGCCCCTCTCTTACATGCATTCACAGAAAACACCACAAGATATTTTACCTCTGGAGGCATTTCATAAGCCTCATTCTCAGGATCCATAGGAACACCTGTATTATTCACCATTCCCTCCTGCAGGAAACCTTCTTCATTCTGCATTTAAAATAGGGAAAGAAAAGTGACAGTGACTGCTTGCCTCATCATTTCCACCAAAGTGTGACTTCCCTCCTCAATCAGTGGTTGACTTCTTGGCCTGTCCGTTGGTTGTGGGATGTTGCCAGGGGTTGTGGAGATTGAGGGGACATTAGTTACAGAGAGATCTTCTCCATGATTTCACAGGGATGACCATGGGAACAACTACAGTCATCTTTTTGAATAGCTGAGATCTCATTTTTCTCTTGCCATGGACAGGCCAAGAAGACAATCTGAATAAAAGAACAGTACCACCACCAACTTGCTGAATATCTTTGGAAAATATTTTAATCCCACAGAAATGCTTTGGTTGAGTCACAAAGCAAATGAAAACAAGGGGGTTTTGTGCCTTAAGAAACTGATCTGGGAAACAAAGTCCCACACAAACTGTTTAGTATCACATTAATTCATGTTTAACTGCTTTGGGGGACACAGTAACAGATATGCAGAAGTGCCTGTAAAAACAGGCCAATATTGGATAGTGTCAAAACACACAAATTAAACAGTAATTCAATGATCTAGTTTTTTAATATTATAGACACACCCATCCCGTCATAAACCATTATTTTGAAGTTTTAGCCTTTTCACAATACATTGCAAAATTGGGGAAACATGCTGATTTTTTTTCTTCAGTTTTAGAACCTAGCTGTTTTGGAAAATCCTTTTTTCCTTTAATGGGTCACATCTTTACATGCTTTCTTATGCCAGCATGCACTATTGGTGTATCATACATGGTATGATACTTTTTACCCAGCTGCTTGTATTTTTTTTCTTTATTATAGAAGCACTCCTATTTTATACAGCAATTTTATTAAGAGACTCTTGGAGTTAAACAAGATTGCAATGGTGTGAAACAGATTATTAAAGGAAGATTATTATTCTCCTAGAACTATAGATACTGCGTACCATATGAAACAAACACAAAGGAAAAACCCTACATTTGAATTGGGCCAATCCCCTTTGTAGTTGCTACTACAGAGGTTCACAGAGAAGAAACATGAGCTCTGTCAGAGCAGAGGCTGTTGGAGTTCATCCTGAACTGTAAGAAAATTGATATGAAAGCAGGCAGAGTGTCTCAGTGGAACTATTGTGACCATGCTGATTTACAACAGGTGTCGATCTAGACAGAAACGCACTAAAAACCAATTACAGACACTTAGGAAGAAATTAATTTTAAAAACCCCACCTGCAGGCTGGTAGCATAGACAGAAATACAAAATTAAGTAAATCATAAACCAGACTAATGAGATAATTCTTCAAAGTCTACAAATTATAAGATAGTGGCACTAAATTAGATTTAGGATGCAGACAAAATGAGAGCAAGAGAAGCTAAACCTGAAATTCACTTCTGAAAGCTTAACACAAACCAGAATATAAAATGCAAAAGAGGTGGCACTAAACCCTCTTTACCTTCACACAGTAATTTTTGTTCTTCTCCAGTTGCCACATATTGGCTCCCTCTGTGGTTTAACCAGGTGACCTTAGTCATAACACCCTGCTCCTCACTTCTGCACCAGCCCAAGAACAAACTGTGACTTCATCCACCAGATACTAATCCTGTTCTTCCTTGGATTGGTCTCCTTTCTGATACCTATGTAGGTACACATATTTTTGACCCTCATCACACAAGTCTACGATGTGCAGAACTTATATCCGTAATACAAATTCTTCTCTTCAGCTCTTATTTCAGGCTTTAAAAGGTCCAGTACAAAGAGATCTGGTCCTGTTGCTTCTCAGTGGGGCCAGATATGCTTTTCCTTTTGGAAGGAAACAGCACAGTCTGTGTGGAGTCAGGGCTTGTTCTGCTCTGCCAAGTTCCCTCCATGCACGTGCCTGCTCTGAGCCAACACCCTGCGCCGCCCTGTGCCATAGACAACGTGGACAAATGCCAAAAAGCCAAGGGACACTCATGAATAAGGTTGCAAATTATTTAGGTATCTAATAGGCACCTGTGTCTTCCAGAACTGCCAAAAATTTGGGGTCTTCAACATGACAGGTAATTTTTCAGGCATGAAACGATGAGAAAAACTAGGCCCAGTTACAGTTCTGCCTCATCTTACTAAAACACTTGAGCTCCTCAGATTACTTGACTTCAGTATTTACTTACCTTCGCTTCTAAGTGAATTTTTGAGAGCATTTATGCCTGTTTACTTTTATGAAAAGTAGCATCAATCCCTATCAGCTTTGACTGAAAGAGAGAAATAGAGTGTGCAATGCAAATTTTACTGCTGTTACTGTGCCCTTGATCTAACACATCAACTTAAAGGACCTAAAGCTCCCATTGCCTGCTCTCCTGCTTAATCCAAAATGTAATTTAATTTGTGCTTCCCCCAATCAGTAAGGAACAGCTTTAGCTAACAAACAGTACATCAAGCAAAACTGTGCCCAAAATCAGGCTTGAGGGTGCACAAGAAAGCAAGCGTGCAGCTTAATGTTATATGTAGCAGGAAAACAGATGGCAAGTGAAACTGCCACAACCATTATTAATGACAAGGAAAAAGATTTGCCAGTCAAATTTCAAATAAGAGCTTCAAAGTTTGTATGCTGTTTGTTTGTTAAGAACTTCTGCAATGGATCTGGACCATCCATCAGGATTACTGAGACACAAGGCCTAAAAGACTGAATTTATCATCTTCCCAAGTACCTTCAGCAAGTTCAGGATAGAGATTTCTCTACAGTTTAAAAAAAAACTCAAAAACAAATCAGCAGCACTAGAAAAATACAACATCAACCACAACACCATTATTTTTTCAAAGGAAGTAAATCATAAGCCATAACAAACCTCCAAGGGAACTCTCTGCCTAGGAAAGGTTTATCGCCTTTGCCCAGCTGCAAACAGCAACACAAACACCACCTTTCATCTTGATGTCTCCGCAGTTCACATGAGGATGACTGTACTCAAGGTCAGCTGTTACATACAAACACATACCAAAGGTGACCACCTCATTTTAAGGTGTGGCATGCTCTGCTTCTGATGTACAGTCCCCCCAAAGTAAGGGTATCACAAAAGTAAACCACCACCCCAGTAACACAGAGCCATCTAAGGTACACCTGAAATCATAATTTACCTCCTTTAAAACAAGGAAATGCAATTTTACATTGTCATGATCAATAATTCCATATTCTAATTCAGTTATAGAAGAAGAAAACCACCCAAAAGACCAATTCTTGTCTTAGTATCAAAGTCATTTTTCTCTAGAAGCTGCAACCACAACCACACTGAAGGGCATTTCCAGAGGGAAAGATTTTTCTTTTTATTAGATGATCTGAAAAGCTCAACTAAAGCTTCTCAGACATGAAGTCAGTTTTTAACTGGGGAGCATGAACTCTTGCTGGGAAAACACTTTTAAAAGGGAAAATTGCAACTCACCCAATAAACAAGGTGTTAGAAGAATAGTGAGGGGAGAATATCTGCTTGTCCCCTAAGGATTCTCTTAAGAAAAAATGAACGCCCACCTACATACCACTTTGAAGCATGAAGCACTCTCTATTTTGCCTCCAGAGTCTTGTGCCCTGAGACCTCACGTTACAGGAACAGAGCTTTTGTGCTGTCCCAAGCAGAGCAGACCACACTGCCATTCCCAGGCATTAACAGGAGGGTCACTTTGTGCCACCAACACTTCTGCCTGCCTTGGTAAAGGCACGTGCCTATCAGACCTGCACAAGGCCCATGTGCTACCAGGCCACCTGGAAAGCCCACCCACACTTTTCCCAGGAATATGTGGCAGTGTTACGTGGTGAATACCCTCTCTTCCATGAGGTGCTGTTCCCTCCTTTTGCAAGACAAAGCAACTTGTGTCCTTTCAGAAACGGAGAGGAGATGGTGTCCCATCATTGTGAAGTGACACATTTACATGACCCTGGGTGCCAGTTCTGACTCAAAGAACAGGTATGAATATAATTGGTATGAAGAGCATGAAGCAGAACTGCTGCGATGGCTCCAAAATGTCAATTCCTCCTCTTTTACTATGGGAATGAATCTGGCTAAGCTTTGTGCATGACAGTGTGAAATGATGCATTTTTGTAATAAAATAGTAAACAAACTAATTAAAAACTCCTCCTTAAGACCTGGTCCTGTTAAAATATAGAATATTTGACAAACTTCAGGACTGTTCCTTTTACCATGTAAATGCCACCAACTCGGTTTTTCTTATTTCAGTGTTTTTGGTGAAAACTGCACCCCATTCTTTCCTTTCACTCTCTTTCCCACCTCATAACACTCTTGGTGGAAGGGGAGAGACTGTTTAGGATCCCCTACCCATGGAAAACAGACCACTCGTGGTACTGCTCCTGTGTCAGCACCACGCAGTGAAATAGCCACATTCAGGAGTGTGCATTCTGTCCTCTTGGTGATGTGTTGGTGTTGTAATGCCAAGCTATTGTCATCAGAAAGAAGGCAATTTAACCCAAGTCAGAGACAAGAGCAATTTCAAAAGGAAGCATTGTAATTGTAATTTAGTGGCTGATCTAAACACTATAATTTGCCATCTCCTGGTTAGTAATGTTTTTTCTCTCCATTACGAACACCGATGGAGTTTTATGGCCATGCATAATTCTCATGATTACTGGAGACTAATTCCTTCTGGAGTGATTCCACATCCTGAGATAAATAAACTGTCAGCTCTTAGAGCATTTATACTGGCAAGAGGCAATCACCCTGGAAGCCACGAACCACAGTGGTGAGAAGACACTTCCAGAAATTGTCCACCTTCAGCAGGTTGCTCAGGGCCCGTACCTGATCAGATTTTAACCATTCCCACAGATGGAGACTCCACAACCTCACTGGATAACCTCATCCAGTGTTTGACTAACCACACAGAAAAACATTTTTCCTACATTAAAGTGGAGTTTCCTGCATTTCAGTGCTCACTGCATCCTGCTATTTCACAGGGCACCAATGAAAAGTCTGCTTCAATCTCCTTTACCTCCACCCCCACCAGGTGTTTATGATCATTGCTGAACTCCCCCCCCCAAAACTCATATTCATGTTGTTTCATGGCTGATGATTTTCTGTCTGTTCTTGAGACCTCCATGGAATTTCCCACACAGATATTGTGGGAGGACCTTTTCTCTACTTGAAAGCCCTACTGCCCACAATAAATAAGGTGAGGCTTGCCTCAGACACCTAAAAGATTAATGTAACTTCAGAAGTCATAGTTAATTTCAACAAAATAGATTATTAACACTCAGTGAGCAGTGGTCACTTTACATCACTTGCCAGTCTGAGTGTTTTATAATGTAAAACTGTGAACCAATTAAATTTTATTAAATTAAATCGTGTAAATTAATCAAATTAAAAACGTGAATCAAAAACCCTATGAACCAAGACAAGAGGCATTATGGAAAAAGCAATGAATTAGAATAGGGAAAAAGCTGGTTTACAAAGTAATCTGGAAAGTCCTTTGAGACCCCAACAAAATGTTCCATGAAAAGCAATTTTAACATAGTCCAATTTGTTGTACATACACACCAGTTGGTACCTGTGGGAGCTCAAAATAAGAAAATACATATCCAGAAGCATTATTACCTTGAAAAATTATCACAGACTGATAAAGTAATGCCTGCCTGACAGCCATGGGCATGTACATCTTTGTGGGCCCAGATGTTAATTGCAGCCCAGTATTAGTGAATTACTGAATTTGCTGTTGTTACAGCCTGGATAATTGCACTAGTAATCTGTCTTTATTTATTCAGGGATAAAACTGTTTATCCCTAAAGCTACTGGTCTCGTGCCTGTTACTGCATCCCAAACCTGTAACTCGGCAGGGCTGCCTCAAGCCCTTACAACTGGCAAGCACATGTCCCTCCAGCCTGACTAAGCCCATTTCATTTTGGTATTACCCACCCTGTGAGAGCTTTTGTCAGGAGCTCTCAGTCATTGAATGGCGGAGCTTAAAGTAAAATTTTGGGATTCCTTTTCTATACCCCCAGTGCAGCTGTTATTGTTCCTGTGCAAATCTGCCTCCTGCTACAAGCTGAATAACAATTTGCTGTGCTTATGGGCTTAAAACTCCCCTTTGAAAAGAAAATAATTAGTATTCCTTCTTCTCCAAAATATACTCCACTGGACTGAAGTGAACAAATTACTGTATTCCCCATTTGGTAGCTGACTTTTAAAGAGATTTTGAACATAAAGCCCAACTTATCTGGATGGGAGAGAAACCCTTGAACAAAGAATTCCAAGAAGAGGCAAAACAAAGATATGCTAAAATGGCCTCAATTCATCTACTTTCCTAGTCCTAAGATATTATATTCATGGAACTGAGTTATAACTGAGTTGCCAGGTCAGCTTAGGATGCTTTAAAGCTCCTGCTCACTCATTGCAATAGAGAGTGCCTCCAAGACTCAGCTGTAAATGACAAAACATCATCATCAGTACAGTTGTTTTACTCCAGAGGTACAGAGATGTATCTGTGCACTAGCTAGAAGTAAAGTAAACTGTTTTAATTATCCCTAAGCTGAACACCTAAGTGAAGGAAATGATGAGAAAGCATTATGTGTGAAGGAACACTTTTGTTCCAGTGCACAGCTCATTTAGAGTACCAATACTGAAATGAGACCATCTCCCTCCTTCTCCTCAAATGGAGAGCTGAAATGAAGAAGAAACATTTAATTAAACAAATAAATATCAGCAATAGCATGATTCCAGTGAAAGGCTAAAATAGTGCCTGCAAGTGCTACAGGCTGCATTTTGATTCGCATTTTTATGCCTTTCAGTTGGCAATGACAAAATTAAAATGGAAAACAACTGAGGCTTACAGAGAAAGGAATGAAGTGTCTGTGGTAACCTGTAGCCACAGGTCCATCTTGGTGTCTACAAATAGCTGGAAATAATTTCTGTTTACAACAATTTACAAACTGTTGTGAATTTCTTGAAAAACAAATTTCAGTACAACATAGATTGTGCATATTTTTTCTTTCATACCTTTAAAATTCCTCACAGATTACTTGTACAGATGAGACTCCTTCAGAGTACAACAGGAACATTTCTGTGAGAAATCAAATTTGCTGAAATTTAGATTCACATTTGCCCTAACCAGGCTAATTAGAGCCACTGGAATGTTGCTATTTGCTGATAAATGAGGATTAAATGTAGAACCTGCCACTGCCCAAGCCAGACCAGAAGTTCATATGAGTTCTACAGTGATGGACATGGGCATCAATTCCAGGTGACTTAAAGTAAGAGGCTGCCTAGGGGCTGAGTCAAGGTGACATCAGCAACACATGTACAAGCACCCAGGACACACAGCCCTTTCAGCTTCATCCTCTTCTGCTTCCCAAATCCGTGGTGATGTTGAAAACTCCATGGGTTGGGAAAGAAAAAGCTAGAACACATAATTTGAAAAGACTGAAGTTATTCCTAATTGCAAAATAGTGGGAGTGATGCTAACTAGACACCACATCAGAGTTGTGGCCACAGATCTGCCTCTCTTTCCATTCTCCTGAACAACATAATATCAATATTTTAGAATAACAGATCTGCTCAAAAAAATATCCACTATCAACCTCATTATCTACATTCTCAAAACTGAAATTTCAGACTGTAGTTCCACAGAAATCTTCAAATAATACCACTAATTCCAATAAGGATTTGGAAGAAGGACTAAGGACTGCACTGAACTGTTTGCTTGATCTTATGCAGTAAGAAGGAACAATAAACAGCCTGAGTTTATTTTTATTATTTTTACTACATAACTCAAAGATACCTTGACAGAATGGAATAAGTGACTGAAAAAAATAACATGCACCTCAATAGGAAAATGTATAAATAAATGCCACTTAGGCACTCACCAGTTCAAAGATGAGGGGCAAACAGTGGACAGAAAAGAACTACAAAGTCAAAGAACAACATAAGCAAAAAATGTCACCTTAGTGCAAAAAAAGGGAAGCCACTCTCTCTTATATTAAAAAGGCCCATCCAGCCCTGGGGGCCTTCTCCTGAGCACAGAATTGAGTCTGCACAACACACTTGGCTGGGGATGTTGGAAGATCCCAAAGGAGAAGAGCAAGAATGATCACATCCCAGAAGAGAGAGGAAAATGAAGCAATCTGTCAGATGCTATGTCTGTCAGGAACTCCATAGGATTAGCTAAACCCATCTGTCCCTTGCTGTAATGGAGGATTCTCCATTCTCTGTGAGCCCATCACCAAGAACGACCTCCAAGGACGATATCTAAACTTTACTTTCATTAAATAAAACTAGAACATCACACATGACTTTGACAGATCACATTAACTAGAAGAATGGTACACATCAGCTTGGAAGTCAGCATAGAAATGAGCAATCTTGGTCAGATTTGGCTCTACTAGGTCAATAAAGATGAATTTAAACAGCATGGTCTCAGCCAAAACTGCAATGTTATTTTAACATACTTTATTTAAAACAGTTTGAATATCATGATCACATTTCAAGATTAGATAAATTTTCAGTGCAGATAAACTCCAGAAGTCATTGTAAAGACTCCAAGAGGATATATTCTCTTTCCTAAAGACAAAATTAAAGGAGAAAAATAAATTACCTCAGAAAAAAATCTCCAGTTACACAAACAGTTCATTCAATACTGTATGTATTATCTAAAACAGCAACCTCTAAACCACAGCTATTTCTCCTACTCTTAGAAAAAGTCCCCTACCCAGCACTGCAGGCCCAGCCACCCTCTGGCATTATGAACAGTGTGAGCTCCCAGTGTGTTACATATGGCCCCAGAGAGAGCACACATTCCAGTTCTCTGCCCTACCTCCTGTGACAAAGCACTGAAGCAACTTCACTCATTCCCAAGGAAGTTCTTGAAGAAAGGGGAAGATCTCTCTTCAGGAAGTGGGAAGAGGGCAGGTTTTGCTCCCTTTTGCTTTTCCCTGGGGTATGAGCAGACAAGCTACTGCAATCAGCACTGACTGATTTGCTTGTCCTCTCCAGCACACTGAGCTGTGGGCTAGGGGAAAGATGTCACCTTCAAAGGCAGGAATTGACTGACAGGACAATAAGTGAAGTGGCTGCCCTTCAGTTATTATCAGTGAGCATCTCTCTAAAGTATTCCTTCAATTCCAATCCATTACACCACTTTACCCAACTGGGGAATTTAAAAATATATTTCTTCCACAGAGTAAACCAGCACTTGCTTTGAAAAAAACCCACTTGCAACAATTATTTGAACTACAAAGGTTTCAGAAGTATTTCCTGCAATTGTGATCTATTCAGCAGCAGATCAAAAACTACAAAAGTCTAGAGAGACAGCCTGCATTTTAAAACTTATATTCCTGAAGCGACACTCTTCATCTAGAAACAAGAACACAACTATTCAGAGCTTTCACTTAAATTGGGAAAGGTTACTTCATAGTCCACTGGAACAAAACACAAACATCATCTCTTCAGCTTATTCTTCTCCCACAAAAGAAATAACTCTTTAACTAAGTGGAAAGAATTACTTAATAAAGTCTACTTAGTAAGGTGCAGTAGGCAAGGAGAACCTTAAAAGACCAGTGTCTAAATATACAATACTTGAGTATCTGTGTTTTCTTTCCCTCCTCCCCCAGCACTGCTATTGTTATCTTTGCTTTTCATTTCTGGCTTAGACACAAGAAAGCAGTAGACTGAAGTCTGCCATCCTCTACACTGCATGAGAGTGGATTGCAAAGCAGCACAGTTTCCCAGGCCAAATTCTGTTCTTTGTCAGTATAAGCCTGGTGGAGCTCTCCCCCTCACCAAGCCACTTCCATAGTTACACCTGTATGTCTGAGAGCAGCCTGGGGTTATGATGCCCTTTTCAGACACCTGCTGCTGCCCCAAAAGGGATGGACAGCAAAAGAATCTTCACTCCTACCTCACATATAAGAAGTCATAAAGACTGTAAGTTTGGATGGCCTTTGAGGAATCACCCAAGTTGCACCTCTGTTTTAGGCAGGTTCAGCTTTCCCCAAATCGTTCCCAACAGATGTCTGGGAAAAGCCACTTAAAAGTCTTAAAGTAACAAAGGTTTGATACTGGAAAAAGCATTACCCTGACTCATTTCAGTCTTCTCTGGGCTAACCCAGCTCCTTCTGTCCACACAACACAATTAGGAGGAATCTGAGGAACATCCAGTACCTGTACCTGTGGTGCTCCTTTATGAGAACTGCAGACAAGGCAGATCTTGCCAGAGCTGGGATGTGGCTGCTTGGTGTTCGGAACAGAGCCAAGTGGGGCAGAGATGCTGCTCACCACGTTGCTGAGAAGGAAAAGGAGGACAAACCCCAGTGGGACCAAAAGTCCAAAAACTACCTGAACCAGTGTGGGCTGATGATGATCTCAGCCACAGATGAAGCTTCAAAGGGGAACTGTTGCTGCACTGTTTTTACCAGAAGGAGCCTTCTATTAATAAACTCGGTTAAACCATTTGACATTAAAATGCAGAGCTGCTTTTAAAGGATCAAAGCTTTGAATGCTAGTTTAAGAATTGTTAAAATGACATTTTCCCTCTGGTCCTTTCTTATTATTAACCACAGTAGCTCCCCAAGCATCACTAGCTAAGCAGGGGCTGGCCCTGGAATGCATCTAAGTCTCAGTGAAGCTATCACCATAAACCACTAGAATTCACAGGAAGCAGTCAGTCCCACAGCCACTAGGAACAAAAGGGAAATGTCACTTTCCACATCTACTCTTCTGATTTCAGAGGGGGGATTCTAATCATACTCCAGCCCTCACACCATTTATATTTAACCATTCTAGAGGAAAAAATGATGCATACACACCATAGAGGTAGCACACAAAAAAGTAGTTGAAATAAAAATTTATTCTGTTCACAACATTCGGAATAGCAGCTAAAACCACAAGTCTGTCAGGAAGTTTTGAGTGAAATACTGCTTAGTAATTGCACTCATTACACTATCTACTTTGGGGATAAATAGGAAAAACCAAACCACTTTCCTTCAAGTTCATTGCAGAACAGTCAGCTACATGTGATTTATGGAAGCTCAGATGAAGCTGAGGAAGAATAATTTCACGTGTGTCACATCGATGAGACTGATTACCAACAAAGCTTATTCTATGAAAGACAAGAATGCTCAGATAAAACAGAGGAGTGAGAGATCACATGTAGCAAATTGATTACAGTGGGTACAGTTCTTTTTCCTACAAGCCACATTTCCAGTTCCTGACCAATACATTGCCTGAAGCAATACAACATTTTCTCCATCATAGTGAGAACCTAAATGCTGCTCTTCTGTATTTTCAGAACAGAGGATGAAACAAAAAGACTGGCAGGATGAGCCCATGCTTCAGAAAAAGATGTATACTTATGATGTGACTCCCTGTAGTTTGAAAACAACACAAAAACCTATCTGCTATGAGCCATAAAGATGTTTCTCTACACATGCTGCCTGATGAACATTTGGGTAAGAATCAGAGCCACATCTTGAGAATCACCCATGCAGTTCTGAACACAACTCACTTGCAAGACTGCCACAGCTGGATGCCCAAATGTTTGAAAACACCAAGCAGTACCAGTTAGGCACTCAGCTGGTCAGTTTATGGGCAAATGCCGTTTTAGAAATGACCCATAATAGAAAATACTTCTATGGAATACAAGGCTAAGAGTAAATGGACTTTGACATGAACAAACAAACTAAATAAAATTCAGCATTATGCTGTATCATCATCTTTTAGTAACGACCTCCAAATAATTTTGTTTTAGTTATCTGACAGATATTTGTGCATTCCCAACATAGGGGTATTGCAATGGCTCTCATTAAAGTATGATCATTTTGTGGTAGTTTAGCATAAAGCCAAATGATGTGTTTACTGTTCCATAACAAGCATTGTTCAACAGGCAGATTCAATGGGGAAACACAGCAGTGAGAAAGGCAGTGGTTTCTCTTACACATGTGTATCATTTCTGATACAAGCAGGCAAACAGAGAACGAACCTTGCTCTCTGGTTTAGTTGCTCATCTGCCTGGAATTATCCAAGAAAGGCAGTGGCATTAGAAAGAGCAACAGCTGACTGCTCTAATGGTGTTGAGCTCTTTCCCATACCTGTAACATTTCAAACATAAATATGCAAAGTGTGGATGCTTAGTGGGCTACATTTACCTAAAGTCACTTCTGCCGGGATACACTTTGGACCATCTAGCACCCCCAAAAAACTATTTACAGAAGAATAACTAGTGCTTCAAGTATTCAGAAGCATTTTCTGAACAGATTATTGCAAAAAGGAAGTTCAACACATTCTTTGCAACAACAACAAATGTAAACCATATTGTGTGGCTGCATGGTCCTTCACTGCCAGCTGGACTTAAACCATGACATATATGTAAGCAATCTGATAAGAAAAGCTTAAAATAGCATTACTACTGAAAGCTTAAAAGCAGATCAACTTGAATTATTTTTAAACATTCAAGTTTAATGGTTTTAATTCATTAAATTCATTCATTTGCTTCAGCAAAAGATTTTCAAGCATACACTTAAGCAAGCTGTTAGTTCCACAGAAGTTAAAGTCTGTACATAGGTTTAATATAAGAGAACACTGTAGTGAATCAAGAATGACCTTCAGAAATACAAAGTGTTTCAAGTGCCAGAAAACCAAACTACTTAATATGATAAGGTAGGACATCTTGGAAATTTGATGCAAACCACTTTCATCCAGTGAAAGGCTTGGCATGTATCCATCTGTAATCTCCCAGATTAAGTCAGAGGCAAGTGAGCTCTTCTACTGTACCCTCACTGCAAAAGGAGCATTAAGATTCACATACAAAGAGACATTATCCAAGCAAAATGTGTTCCTAGAACCAGTTCCAACAACCCCATGGAAATCACGATTTAAGTCAAAGCAAACTTAGGAGACAACATTCCCCCAATGACAATTCACTGCAGAAACAGAATCCCTTCAGCACTTGAGCTTTTTTTTTTACTGCTGCTGCTTACCCTGTGCAGAGGGAAAATGCTCTAGTGCTTTGTGTTGTGTGGGTGATGCTTCCATTTCCCAGCTGAGTTTGGTTCAACATTTATAGAAGGGGTAAAGTATTCTGAATTGGCTTCTATCAGTAAAATGACTCAGTGATCACTGCACGAGTGGGAGGACTTCAAGCATTTGACACTGCTTCTCACATTCTTGCTGTCACAAATGCAAATGTTAGGGAATTTAAACTCGTTCCTATCTTGTCATTTTAAAATCCTAAAGGGACCTTTGATCATTCAGTGGCCTGTTAAATATTTAGCAGTCAGGAAGAAAGGATTTTTTTCTTCCTTCTGTGATGGTTTAACAGGTTTCAAATCTAATACTGCTTTCCTTTGTCTGAATACAATGTATCACCATTTGCCCACAATTTTCCTCAGAGAAAAAAAAATCCCTTCAATTAAAAAATTGATCTATCTTCTAAATTAATGAAAAAAGATGACAGAAGTCATATAAACAGACAGAAGATGGGGCTGTGAACCCCAAAAGCTACATAACTTGTATGCACAGAGTACACATACACCTTGGTGGCTTAAAAAATGGATTTTAATTACTCTGCTCCCCTTCAAAGCTAAGTGCCTTGCAAAGATTGGCTGGGGACATGCTCGACTTGTTGAAGGCAGCACTGCCACTGCCCTCTTCAGAGGTGTAGGGCTTGGGTCCAGAGGGCACCAATACCCCCAGTGCACTTGAACCTGCTAATCCCACTGATGCACACGTGATTGTTTTCACAGTAATACTCATCACACTCCATGAGGAGATGTGCCTCTCTAGCCTAGGAGCTGAAACTGAGCACCAGGGAGCACTGAGCCCTCTTGCTCTGGCTCAACTCTGCCAGCAGCCTAAGGAGAGATGGCTCCTGCACCCTCCCACACAACCCCTCTCCCGTGCTTGTTAGCATGCCTGCTCTATTAATGACTCATCTTCATCCCAAAGCACCAACTCAGGCTTCTCATTAATCACCTTAAGTGTGCTGGCTTCTGCAGTTTGCTCAGTCCCTGCTCTATGAATAATTCAGGCTTCAGCATTACAAACACGGGGAAGGAGTTTGTGGGTCAGGGCCTGCACTTCAGCAAGGACCTTGTAACTTCACAGGAATCACCTTACGGTCAGAATATGGGTTTTTCAACCCAGTGCTGGGTAATTCCTGCATATTTTTTATGAGCCAAAATAACTGCCTTCAAAATGGGATTTTTAAAATGCATGAGTGGCCAGCAGGTCACTGGCAGAGCACTCCCAGTGATAGGCTCAGACAGAGAGCTAGTCCTGCACCACAGCGCAGGCCAGCCTTCCTGTAGGAAAAAACACTGACCAGCATGCTCAACACTATGAAAGCCTAGAGTAAATAATGAATGTACTGCAAATTATCCTTCAGGGGAAGAGAAAAAAATTCCCTCAAAATATCCTGAAAAAGGCTCTATACATGTTATAAGAATGAGAAAGACACTGAGGAGAACTGCAGGTCGGGGGAGGAAGCAATGACTTTTCATTGTCTGTGGGCACTTTCTACAGTATCCCAGCCACTACATTCAGAGTTCCTTCTTTCCACCTCTTTGCATTTCAATTACTGTTTCTTAATTATTTCTGTAATAACTTCATTTTCTTCCATTTCACAGATGACCTTTTTTAACACTAACTACAAAGTAACATGGCTTCCTACTCCAGCTTAAAATGGGTTTCTCACAAATAAACACCCAGGGCAAAGTGTGCTGTTAGCAAAACCTAACAGCCTATAACTGATGTAAATTTATGTCCACCCACTGGTTAGCCCATCAATTTCCTCTCTTATAAAATGTCAAAGCACCTGCCAATCATGCAGACAACGTGAGAGTTTAACCACAGAGACTAAAGGAACAGCTCTCACTTCTCACACCAATAAGGGAGCCATTTGATACAGAGGTTAGACATGCCCAGACACACTGGGTGTGTATCAGACCCTTGACAGGCATGTAAGCAATGCATCAAGGCTGTCCCACTCCTTGACACATCACTTCTTAAAATACACACCAGACACAACACATGGGGTATTTGGCAGGTATACCAGAGCAGCTGCACTGACTTTAGACCCCATGATTGATTGTCTATCACAACAGATTGCTTATCTAACCAAGACTATCTGTATCTTTTGGAGCACCAATTCCCAGATAGCTGGTTACCTTCACTTCAAGAGATGTGCTTCGTTCAAGCCAAAGGCACAGATCTTCATGTATTGCTCTCTCCACAGAGCAAGGGACAGTTTCTTCCCTGACTGGGGCTGCCAGACTGAACCTACAAAAGCCTATAAAACCACAAAGACTGGATGCAGCAGGCTAAGTGGATAATTCCCCAGCACTCCTATCTTAAGAACACTACTCAATCTCCTTCCACAGGACAAGTGTCTGCAGCTACCCCTAAAGGAAGTGTTCATTCCTTCTTCCCTTGCCTGCCTAAAATAAACACCTTTCTGGCACAGAAAACAGCCTACTTTTAGGCATGCTACATATGAGCAATACATTTTGCTGTAAGACTACAGACTGAGACCTGAGCTCATGGCAGCAAGGGGCAGCCCACAGCTGACAACACTCACAGATCAGCTGAGCTCATGTCTCAGGCAGCACTGCTTTTCTGCCTGAAATACATTTTGTTTCCCCTTCTGCTTTAGATTTTGTTTGTTTGTTTTTGCACTTGAGGATTACTAACTGCAAACCCAGCAGCCATTTGTTGCTGCCCCTCAAAGTCCCAGCTCCTCTGGTGGAACAGCCCCTCAGTGAGGACAGCACAATCCTCATGTCACTGTGCTTTTCACCTTGGGTAGAGCAGTCCAAGCTCAGTCAGCACTGACCTATGGAAGGAATTGTCTCCCATTACATGGGAAAATGTCCTGGCTCAAGGGGCCAGACTTTGGAAGTGATGAAGCTTCTCTCCTTTACATCCCCAAAGGACCACCTGCCTTGCCCCAAGCCCTGCTCACTGCTGGCTGGCTGTCAGTGCAACTCCAGCATGCTGGCCCAGTAGTTGGAAACTACTAAAAAGCACTACTGACCAATCCCCTAACACCACTCAGCACTCCAGCTTGGGCAACACCAGTGCTGTGGCTTCACCACATGAACTCTACATTTTAATTGACTCAAAGGCTTGAAATCTCAGTAAGCCATCCAGCAGCTGTTAAAGTGTCCCAGTGCAGTAAGAGTGCTCATGAAAATACTGAAGGAGCTTTCCAGTTCAAATAAGGCAACTCCTTATTTCCTTCCATAATACATTGCTTTAGTCAGGGCAGTCTGACACTGTTCAAAAACCCATATGTAATCAACAGCAGTTAAAAGTTGTCTTTCTGCATGGGAACTTAAGTAATTAACTTCAGCTGCTGAGCTTGTTGAGAACACTTCCCTTTCCAACATCCTCACATCACCTGAGCTGGGACTGAGGCCCCTTCATAGAAATATCTCCCCACAGTCAGAACAGGTTTCATCACCAGCTGGACCCCAGGACCCACAGCACAGTCTCAGATGTCTTCATCTTTTAAGCACCTTAATCACAGTATAGTAACAAAACTACAGCTCCAGCTGGTGCCTCTGAGGAGGGACCCCAAACAAAGGAGCCCCTGAGCTTTTACACCCTCACAGTCCAAGGGCAGGAAAGCCTGGAATGATCAGCTCCTGCTGTGTCCCTGAGTGTCCAGTCCCCTGGCTGGGCCACAGGTCCCCCAGGGGTCCCAGGCCCTTTGCTCTGCAAAGGGTCAGCCCCTCATGGCCTCCTGCCTGGGGCTCGGGCTCTGCCCCCAGAGCTGAAGCTTTGACTCTCAACCTGTAACTCAACTGTACTGCAGCCACAGACTGAGCTACCTGCACCAAATGCAAGCTTGCAAAGATGCTGAGTGAACTCACTCTGCAGGAATTCCAGACTAAGCTTAAACCAGAAAGTTTTGCTGTGTTAGTGGTACATATTGGGATCATGAAACCAGTCTGTCTTTATTGATATGTCTATACCTGCACCAATTCTTGCAATGCAGATTTTCCACCAGTGTAGCATATTCTGAAAAACTTTTTTTTTTTTTACTATAAAAGCTTTGTTGACATTTGGGATGAAGTTTCTCAGAGAGCTCTACCAGTATCTGTCTACCTTCTAAATATAATCTTTCTTCAGACATCTATCACATCCTCCCATGATACACACAGAATCTGTTCAAGCTTTTTGTACAGTCACTGACAGATTTAACTCTGCATTTGCCAGATTGGCAACAGCATAGATGTGCCAGCAGTTCTCTGACAACATTTCTGTCCTTTCCCACCATTAGACTGTGTTGCTACTTGTTGTCTCCCAACACCACATAACTGCTGAGAAAGAGCCTCTGAAGTTTGTGAAGTGCACAAGCAAAAAAAGCCCTCTCATGCTTGTTCTTTACAAACTGCACAGCAGGAACCAGCTCCCAGTCCCTTCCCTGGATAACCTCTCCATTTCCCAGGACTGCTTCTTGAGGTTCACTTGGAAGTGTGATGTGCTTTGCACTTCTACAAAGCAAAATAGTCCCAGAGGATTGCCACAGTTCTGAAGTCAAGGGCATGCCATGTTTATTTGTGATTTCTGTTTTCTTTGGGAAGCCTTGGAGAGAAAAGTCAAAAATAAAATGCTTGCTGCTGATACAAGCAGTGCCTTCCAAGTGCATATGTTTGTACATGTGCAGAGGCACTCTAGGTACCAGATGTGACCATAACAGAGTCTCTGCTTTGAAAACATGATTATTCTCACTGTTTTTTTTTTTGTGAGAGAAGGAAAAGGTTTAAATTCAGGTAATGTTCTTCAAAGGACTACATTAGAGATGCAAAGATAAGCAAAGCACTCAAAAAAATCATGAAACACCATCTGCTCTCTTTTATCTTCTAATGTCTATCAGCATCACCAGTGTTGCCAACATTAGTCACCCTCCTCATGATACTGGGTGTTTTTCTTATGCTCTCAGCTCTCATAATCAAAGTTATACAATAGCAGTTTATTTTAAATAAACTAAAAAAACCCCAATACACTTGATGCGTGAGAAAACCAGCACAAGTCAGCAGCTGAGAAAAGCGAGTTAATACTACTTAGATAGAATTAAACTGCTGAAATTTGTTATGATATTAAGTATACTTCAGGGAGTATCTTTCAGAGTAATTCAGCTTCCACAGGCATACCAAAGGGATAATCACACTTAAGACCCAGGGTAGCACACTGAATCTCTCAAAAATCTGCTTTTAACTATGACCACAGGATGTCCAAAAAATCCTGCTGCAGACCACACTTTTACATAGGGATAGCTCATGAGAGAGAAGTCAACTGAACTCCATGCCTTGGGAAGCCAGGCAATACTCAAACACCAAGCCCCATATTGATTACAGTCTCCTTCTCTTCTCATGTGAGCATCCAGGAGAACAAGTACAGCCTCTGCCTCTCTTACCAACTTTACACTACCAGGATTACATCTTACTCAGCTGCTTCACACAGCTTTTGTTTTTATATGAAGCAAAGAAAGTTTCTGCTATTCTGAAACCCAAAGTATATCTCTGCTGCTGCCACCAAGGTGCAGCTCATGACAAGTCAGTCTGTAGGCACTGGCCAGCACCAGCACACCTTGGCTGGCACATGGAGCAGGGCAGCCCAGGGAATGCTGCTCACAGGTGTTTTTCAACCACTCAGCACAGCTGAGCTGGGACCCCAATGATGTGGGTCCCTTTGTATGTAGCCAGCACCTGGGAAACACATCCCTTATGCCCTGCTCTCTCCCCATCACATCCCTAGCATAGGTGCCAGCCAAAACCTCAGCCTCATCCTTGGCATTTAACAGGATCCAAAGTTTTTAACTCCATCATCCTGCTCCTTCTGTTTGAACTGGAAAGCAGGGGCTGCACTCTGTGAAAGAAAGCATTCTGTTCCCTGCACACATGTTACAGCCTGCATCTTTGCAGGAGGCTCTGTGACTAATGCCTGACTCACACGAGACCTGCAGCACCACCAGCATCTCCCACAGCCAGAAAGCAGCACTTGCCCTCAGGTTAGGAGCTATTTTAATGCCATGTGTGTTAAGGAAAAAATATGCACAAGCCAAGGGAGCTGGTGCAAGGAATCTTGAAGGAAGATGATGATGCCCAGATCCCCACAACCCTCACTGGAAGCACTGGAGCTTCCAAGAGGAAGATTAAACTGACAATGAGCACCAATTCAGTTTAATTTAACCACAGCACCCTGGTATTCTAATCCTGCTCAGGACTTTTGTGCACACACACACTTGAGTTCATACCCACACAGAAGAATGAACCCAAGCACACACTTGGTCCTTTACACAATCAAGTCCTGGGTTTTTTGGCACTGTGATTTGTGGGAGGCATTGTTCAAAGTTTCAGGTCTTTTCCTATCTGTATTTTCCAATAGGAAATAGTAAAGTCAGTAATTTTCTGTTACAGCTTCCCCTCCACCCCCGCCAAGAGAGAGAGGGGAAAACCAGGATTTCAGAACATTTGAATATTTCTTACAAAGTCACCTCCCTCTCTCCTTCCAGCCTCAATAAAACAAAGCCATTTCTCCCCCACATTTAAAACCACTGAGCTCATTAACTACTTAATGAGTTTTGTGCTTTCCTGCTGCACAAGCAGCAAGCCTCAGTCTATTTTCCAAGTTACAATTTTTTTTGTTGTCATTTCTAATACAAAGTTTTGCACACAGAGGTTTCCTGAGAGCCATGTGGACCAAGACATGTTTCTTCACAGTAGGAAATACAGAAATTGGTAGAACAGCAGCACTAAAATTAAAACATTTATTTGATATGTCAAACAACACCTACAGCACCAAACCTAGGAGTTCCTTATTGTATTACACTAGATTAAGAAAGTACAAGCAAAATGTGTATAGTGGAAACAGAAAATTTGAGATTTTATAGGACATTTAGCAATATAATTTAAATACACAGTAAAGCAAAACTGTTTAAGCATTGGACATGTATATCATTATAGTTTATCCACTGCAAGTAACTGTGCCAGTGGATACAAGAAATTCCAAGTTGCCTGTAGAGAATTCTTTTGGATGAATTATCAAAACGTGGTTGACTATTCAAAACAAGACAACATTTTAGAAACCTCTTTCTCAAAGAATACCCTCTTTAGTTAGTCCTTCTGGAAAACCAGGCCAGATTTTTAAATCTGTCTGTCAGTGCAGATCATCTAAATCAATCACTTAAATTATGCTTAGTTTTTAGCCATTAGTTTTAGGAATGAGAAGAGAGAGAAGAGATCATGAGATGATCTGCTTTGGTTGATCTCTGATCAGATCCTACAACCACATGGGCAGGATTCACCAGCTGCCATTAACAGTGGTCACCATTTTACTTCTAGAAGGCATCACTGAACTAATTAGTCAGCTTCCAAACTGCAACAGCCTTCCAAGAAGAAAACAAACATCTCTTATATTGTCACTTTTACAAGTTTATATTTTACTTGATCAAAACCATATAGAGCTAAAATGCTTGGCATTAAGCAAAAGGCTCAGATCCAAAATCTGTGCCATTGCTGCCAAAACCTTAGTCAGTTTTGGATTGAGCTGTTCATTCGTGTCATAGGCTTAACAGTCTTGAATGCTTAGAAGTGATAATAAAAAGCAAAATACTATGCAGTTAGCCTTAACACAAGTTATCTGCCTCATATGAACTGCTCTAGCATTACCAGAATTCTTAACTTGTATGTTAGTGCAGGTGAAAGCAGGTAGGAAACAGCAGTGATATTGGAAAGTATCATGATTTCACAAAGCAGTCATACAGCAGCTGAAGAAAAGGCCAGTGGCATCATCTTTCTCCACATCCCCAATCCTTCAGTTACCCTGGGGTGAACCTTAGGGAAATCACAGCCTTGGTCCTAGGAGGGAGAGGATAAGTGGTAGACAGTGAGGAGGAGAAGAGGAAGTGGTTTTTAAGAATAACCATGCAAGCAGAGTCCACAAACCACCAGCAAACAGCTACAGAAGAACTGTGAGAAAAACCAAGGATGAGTCCCTGCCACAGGCAAAAAAGTATGGTCCTATCTCTTGGCAGTAACTTTTCCTGATTGGAAAAGTCAAGCCAAGTGTCTGCCTGCTAAGTGGGAGTAATTATGGATGCTACACAGCCATTTCCCAGCAACACCTGCACAAAGAGGAAAACCAGCTTTCTTCTCCTATCAACTGCAAAATAATATTTTTTAGAAGAAATTTATCCTGACACTCACAAGTTTACAGATTTGTATTTCTTTTCCTTCTTTAAAACAATTATGTGCTTAAATATAGAAAGTGATTCTATTTATGCTGTTTGGCATCTAGTAATTGGTATAAAATCAAAGAAAAGAACACATGTAAACAAAATGCTTAAAGAGCACCAGAAATATTCTCTTAACACCTTACTGGGTTAAGCCAATATGAAGAAAAGGAACAAACCAGTGAAAGGTATAATTAGTAATCCAATTACCATGGTATAACAAAAGGAAAAGTCTCACAGTAGGGTTTGATTAAACTATTAGTCCTTGGGTTTGATCACTCTGTTTCTCTAGAGATTCTTATGGGAAATAGGTGAATTAAGTGAGGAAAGGGATCTCTCAACTACTGAAAACCCGTAAAGAAAGAAATAAAAGCAAACCCCTAAAGCTAGTAAAAAAACAGCTTCAGACACCTTCTTACATTCAACTCCTCTTCCTATCACTTCCATGCAATTCTTCAATTTTTAATTTTTTTTCCTTTTTCCTAATGTTACCATTATGTTGCCTATGAACCCCAGTTTTTGGGGAACTCCATCTTTACTTAATCACCTTCTGGCCAACACATCATGCAGCACAAAATACCAATGTGCTAACTTGCACAAGAGTGACTTTTGGGAAGCGTGGTGCTCAAGGTCTGCCATGGAGTTGAAGTGAGATCAAACTAAGTCTATACACCTCTCATCCATGAATTTTAGCCTCCTGAATGCTTTACTAAACACTGTGATGTTCAGCTCCACAGAAGTCTTCCCCTTGCTTACAACAGCAAGCCAAGCTCTTGTATTTTACACAGATAAGGCAGAAACATCCTACCAGCTCCACAGGTAGGGACACAGACTTATTAGACCTTCACTGATTAAATGCAAAGCTGCAGCAAGTTTATGATAGACCAGACCCATTCCTCCTACTCCTCTGGCAGCCTCCATCCGTGGATCTAAATTTCAAAGGAACTCAATGTACATCCCAGGCATTTTAAGCTCTGGAGTTAAGAATTAATTTTGCCTAGCAACGTGCCCTTAAGTTATCTTACTTTTGTGGAAATTGTTTCAGTGATCCTTTTTGTTACAGAGACAGCCTGGGCTCTGTATCAGCCATTTCAGTTACAACTGGTACTGAAAGAACCTGGAAAAAGCTTCACCTGATCCATCCAACCTTGCATTTCCTTCCCTGCTTCCTGCACTAATCCTTAAATGAGTATCACTGTCCCCATTTCCCCCAGAACAACAATTCAAGGAAATTACTTGGGGGTTTTTACAGTACAACACAATATATTAATTTCTGATTTTCTCTTGACATCTGTGAGGATGCAGAGAGTTCATTATGGGGTCACCAGCTGCAAATGTCACTTCCCATATTTTTGTGGAGCTTCTCTTGCCTATGTGCTTGTCTGCCATCAGGCAAGTTATCCTGCACTATTGTTAGTGTCTCTGCTTGTTTCCAAGGACAGAACATCTAATTGTTAATGACCACATGTCCAAAATTCACCAGCTTCATAATTAGATTCCAGCTCATCTAAAGATGCTTTGACAAAGCCTTCACATACTCTATCTTCCCAGTTCCACCATATGAAAAACTGTCCTTTGAATGCCTTCATCTTCTATGAGGAAAACCCTCCTGGCAAGTGTTTCACACACACAGCTCCCTCCCAGTCCTCAGCAGGGAAAAGGGACACAAATCCTATGTACAGAAAAAAAGTTTTCCTCATTTAAACAGGTTTTCAGTGGGAGCCATATGAAACTTTGTGTACCACCCCAATAACGGGGTTCAGGATGAATATTCCTTTCTGCTTTTTTTAGCCAAAACTCCTATTGTTTCTGAAGAAAAAGGAAGCCTAAAAATTGTTTTTCAGTCACATTCCCTGCATTGGATACCCTGCCAGATCTTTGCTGATCATTTTATATGCTGACATTGCTTTTATTTATTTTTTGCCTGTTGAACTAATGCTTTTTTATTAATTTTCAAATGGTGTTCTTTGAAAACACAGATTGTTTTCCCAGTTCTGCAGCTCCCATCATTACCTTTGCCACAAGTTGTGTATCTCTGTTCTGGCCACATCCTCTCATTACTTGGTGTAATTTAGGAACTCTGATATTTGTTCAGTTCCTATGCTTTCAATCAGAGAAAAATTAGCCCACCAAATGCTTGCAGGAACTACACCACCTGTCTTTCTTTCTGCAATCCCTGGCACCTCTGTTCATTGTCCTTAGAAGAAAAAGAAAAATTAAGGTGAAGAGCATGCAACATCAGTGGCTTCTCTTCTGCTCACACGACTATGGGGGTTTCTTTTCTGTTCCTGCAGGATCTGGAGCTGTGTTCTCAAGGTGTAGTTATCCATATCACTTGGGATTTGCATGTTCCTCCGTGGGACATTTGGTGGCCATGCCACAAAAGCAAAGCTCTAGGGCCAGGCTTCACCAGGCAGCTGATGCTGAGTTCAGGCTGCTCACAGTAGGGCTCTGCTGGCAGAATGTGCAGTCCCAGGTTTTAGTGGTGCAGTGATTTCTCTTACAGTTTCCAGCAGGAGTCATAACTCATCACTAAGATGTTCACAGAAGAGATTTTTGACACACATTGTGGCCATTTTTTATTTCCCTGCTACCCCCATTCAAAATCTCAGTTTGTCTTGACTGTTTTTGAGTCAGACTCCTTAAGAGTTTCTCAGGTCATTCAAAAAATGACCAAGAATCCATATAAAACTTGTAGAATTATGTATCAAATTGTATTTTAATGGGGAATAAATTAATTGAAGCATAAAAGATGCTGAACTCTAAGCAATTGTAAGGGAAATTAAGCCAACATAGTGAAAAGCCCATCTCCTCAACTTCCAAAATAGCAATCATTCCTTTTGCCCTGGTGGCTACAGCTACAGAAAAATCTCAATTTTAACATGCTCTTTCTCTCAGTCACTCTGTGGCAGTGAAGCTGTTAGTATTTAACATTAAAGGGTTTGGCTAAGAAGTTTATCTTAGCTAAAACAATATTCCTTTTGAGCAAAAGCTAGCAGTCCATGACAGTTTCCAACTCCCCACTTCTGAGCCAGGGCAGTACCAGAGGGAGGGAGATGCCATCCCAGTGTCCTCTCACTAGGGCCAGGTGAATAAGGTTTCTGTCTGACCTGCCCTCACTTGTACTCACACTGTGGTGCCCTTGGAGTCCCCAGCCCCCCTGACAACTCTGTACATCTGTTTTGAACACCACAAACCCCACCTTTCTCAGCAGCCCAAACAAATGAAACCAGTGACCTTATTTCCCTTCCTTTCCCCCAAAGGAGCACTGATTTCAGCGCTGCGTCGTGGCTGGCAGAACAGAACGTCTTACAAACTAAGCAGTGAGAAACAGCATTCCCAACATCACATTGCATAATGCAAGACACTGAGATTTACTATGTTATTCACCAGCCTTAACATGCTGTACTCATCTATTCACAGAGCACTGAGTCCTCCTTTTTCCTTTTTAGAAAAGGCTCCTACATGTCCCATGCTAACAAAGATGACATTTACGAGTTGTACCATGAGTCTTTTCTCCTCAACTAATTTCGTCGTGGTAGGAGTATGTCACTTATTTATGGCATGCATTTGGGTGGAGTGTGGGGTTTTAATCACCAAGTGGAGGAATTTTTGTTGTTGGGCATTTTTGCCAAGGCTGTGTTCATTCCAGAGCGGTTCAGAATTAGCAACACTGAGGAGCCCTACTGGAAGCCCTTCAGGAATACCTATTTCAGGACACTTCTAATTAATCTCAGATTAGACAGTTAGAATCCTAATTATGGGTCACTCAACAATTGCCTTGGACAGTGACCTAATTTTTAATGCTAAAATGATCTAATCTATTTTATTGCTGCCAAGAGGGAAACAAAGTAATTAGCTGGTGCTTTTTAACAGGACAACCAGCAATTTAAGTTTCTTTTACAGAGAAATAGTCAAAAATGCAGAGTTATCTGCAAATAAATCTTCACTGAATTGCTTCTCCACTTCCAAAAACAGGGCCTCATTGCACAGAAAGCAGAGGCTGATGGGAGAGAACTGTATTATTAAAAAGCTAAAATGTGTATGTTATTCTACTTTCTCATGCAAACATTGCTTCTCTTTCACAGCCTTAGAGACAGAGTAATAGCATCTCATTTGAAGGAAACATTCCCTCCACTTGCTTTGGAGGGAGAAGTAAAATAACCAGTACAAGCCTAACACAAAGTAAAAAAACAACAACAAAAAAACCCAAACAAAACCAAACACCAAAAAACCAAACCAAGCCCCTAGAAATGAATTACCTTAAGACTTTCTGAAAGTCTGGTTATCCTCTGACCAAATATTCTACCAAACACTTGACCAGATGCTTAGGTGGTCCAAAATGAGCATTTATGAAAGTCAAGTGACACTGGCACCTCATGAACAAAAAGTCATCAGTCTGGGTGGGGATTGAGAACGGCACCAGAGGCACTACAGCTGCTCTCACAGAGAAAATCAGTAACTCTCACACCAACTGCAATGTCCAACAGCTACACACAGATGAAAATCCTGTTCTTGGGTGGAAACAGAAGCACAGGCAATAAAACACCAGAGCAAATCTTGCCTGAAAAGATTGCTGCTTTTGCACAGAATCAAAGTTAGTGGATTAAGGGTGCACAGTTAAATTAATCTACTTAGATTTTACCCAGACAGCTGGTGTTGTACCTCAAAAATCTTAAATTAAAAATGAATTCAAATTGATTTGAATAAAACCAAGGCCTTTTGAATTTAAACTGTAATGAAAGAATAACAATAAATGACAGTGTTTCAGTTTGAAGGAAGGTGTCTCATCAGTTACTAAAAAGATTTTTTTAAAAATACCTTCCTTAAATGATCTGTGATAGAAAAGACAGCATACTAGTCACAGATTTAGAAGTGGTAATGAAGTGGAAGAAATTCTGATTACTGGCAGCAGAACAGGAACACAAAAATCTAAAAACTGAACCTCAAACATAAAACTCCCAGAATTTATCCCATAAATAATTTGTTCATCAGCTTAAAATCTCACTTAACAAAACCCACACAACTGTTTGTAGCCGGAAATCTTGAAAATGTGAACCAAGTGTAACTGTTACATGCATGTGTAAAACCCCCAAAATACCCAGATGACAGCTCAGAGAGGCCACATCTCTCCTTCACTTCTGGCTGTTAGGTCAGAAAACTGAGAACAACAGTTTAAAGGTCAGCAAAATTAACTAACTCAGTAATCTTTGCTACAAAACCAGCATCCAATACCCACACAGCTTGAAGACACTGTCTTTACAATGCCTATTTTTAAAAGTACCCATGAGAAGCTGCAGCCACACTAAGCCATTACAAAATATTTCAGAACACTCATGCAAACACAATTCTTGTAACCATTTCAGCAGCATTCATCATTCCTTTTATTTACACTCTATTATCATACATATGAGGAGCCACTGCAAATATGCATGCAGTAATGTATTTGCACAGTTCCTTCAAAAAGGCTTTGTGAGCTTGCAAGACTTTCTATCCAAGAGCAAGAACATTCTGTGCAACCAGTGACCAAATGCACAGCACAAATAAAACTGCAAACAGCAGACAAAGCAACTGACAGGCTGAAACAGCCAAATAATTTTGAATAATGGGCAAATTAATGGAAATTGAAACCTGTTCACACATTTATGGACAAAACAGCTAAAATTTCTGCATAGCAAAGCTTTGAAATAAGTATTAGAAAATATTACAGGAAAAAGATGGCTACCATGACCAAGACTGAAAGATTATCCTTTTTTTTCCCCCCCTCAGTTTCTTATAATCATTCAGTCTAAGACAAGAAAAACACAGCTCTACTGGATGAGTAAGCTACATAAAAATGTAGGATTTCCCCTTCTTTCCCATTTTATTGCAAGAAGCGTATATTTTTCAAGAAGTGCAAAGAGAAACTCAGTTAACGTCAAACTATCAGGATGAAGAGAATCTCAAAGAGCTCAGATTCGATATTTCTCTGATCAGCAACTTGACCTTTGTCTGCTAAACAGCACAGAGATAAGGAATGATAGATCAGCTGTCCTCAGAGATGAGCACTAAAGGACATCAAATACCATCGCCAGTGCCACAACAAAAACCTCCAAGTGGGACAGCGGCTGCAGAGGGTTACATGGATTCAGATAACTGCTCGACAAGTTGAGAGGTATCACAGGCAAACACAGCACTTCTCACACAATGTTCTGGCACCTCTGAGCTAGGAAGGCCCTTAATTGAAAATCCCTCCTGGCAAGGGAAGAGTGAGACCATGCCTGGCATGACCTGCATCTTTGAGATGAGATTCACATACCACACCAATGTTTATAACTCTTCTTACCTTCTTATATCTGATGTGTGTATAAACAAAAGAACTAAGACATCTAATGCTGATCTCTTTTCTTCCAAAAATCACCAAAATAACAACACCATAAGAAACTTTGAACACTTCAGTGATGGTTTCAAGAAGCACGATGAACAACTTAAATCTACATTGCAAATCTGGCCCAGTGTTGAACACTGCAGTAGCAATACCAAAAGAAGCAGCTCTGAGTGAACAACTCAGCTCAGTGGCACATTTTAATTTCATGCTGCTCTGTGAAACTCCCCCTTGCCTTTGTATTAAGAAGTTTTTAAATAAAAAGATTGTTCAAAGAGACGCTACCAAACTTGGTCGCCCTGTTACTACAAGAAACTTTATCTTAAAAAATCTGATGACAGTCATCACCCAACTAAAAATTTGATTAGTTTGAATTTAAGAGGACAAGCAATTCATCCAAGTTGGGCTGTGCCTGACTGGACAGATAGTTTTAAGACTTCTTTCAGTGTTCAGAAACTGTAGACAGCACAGTCTCTGAAATACTTTAGGAGTGCTGGTGTATATTCACCAGTAGATAGTTACAGGTGAAGCCCCAGAGGCTGCTCCAATAAACCATACCTCCAATAAACCATTTAAACACTACCTTTAGGTGCCTAAACCAGTACTGTGGTAGTGAAGCTGTGCTTACATGCCCACGTTTGGCAGACAATTGACCAATGCAGGTTCATACCTCTGACATCAACACTACTAATAGGACTAATTAATGTAGCTTATATTCTTCTACTTCTCAAACAGCAAGAGAAATCCAAGCTTCCTGCCTTGCATGTCCAACAGAGTAGGAGCATCTGTTCTGAAGATGAAAAGTGACATTTGCTTTTAAGTTCTTTGAAATAATCCCCATGCTTTTCAGAGTGTAAGGACTAACGATTTTTGTCAGTTTGGATGTTTCAGGATTCTGTTCTAGTGAGCTACATTTCTGTCACTTTTTTTTTTCCTGGATAAAATACAAGCAAATTCCAATGCAACAAAGCTTGTACAGCTACAAAACCTTGAGAGGTGTATTCCACTCCATCCATCCAAACTACACTCTTTTGGATGTAGTGAGACTTCAGACAACATTACAGGGGTCTTCACCCAAAGATTACTAAAAACCACATTGTGCTCTACTTACAGTTCAGACAGTGTGTGAGGAAAGCACCGTGGCTGCTCAGAGCACAACTCTATGACTCATGAAACATGGGGTTTGTGGGTCTGGTCCATGATTAGAAGCACAGAAAGAAAAGTATCAACACAGCAGCTTCAGGCCAGCACTGGTCTGTCTGTTCCTCTTCAGTGCAATCCACCAAGGCACAAGGCATCCTCCTCCCCAGCCATGCAAGAGGTGAAGTGATTCACTCTCCACAAGGACTGGACTTGAAGAGAGACTGACTAGGACCCATGGGCTCACCATCCTTTAAAATGGAGTAGGGCCATATAAACACAGTTATTTCTCCAGCACCTATACCTATTATGTCTGGACTGATGCCTGCTCAGGTGGTCTGAATATGTAGTTTTTAACTATGTCTTTAAATATTAACCTGCACCAAACACTTAATTCAGTTTCCCATCTCTTTTCTCAAACAGAAACAAACATTTATATGTGGCACTTGAGCCAATCCTGTCTAAATAATATGACACAGAAGAACAAGATTGTTGAGAAAAACATGCACAGAATGGTACTGCTATCACACCTCATGCTACTGCATGTGTGTTCTGGTAGGAAACATCAAACACAGCCCAACTACTAAGATAAGACTTAAATCAAAAGGAAAGCATAAGTATGCACTAGAATGCATGGAAACAACAAGCAAGGCAAAATTCTGTCCCTGAAATTAAAAGTGTAATTACTTGGGTGCAGTCTTACACCTGTCACAGATATTTTAACAGCTGTACATCTGCTCCTCTGAAATGCCCCCCTGCTGTAAACATGTCTCCATCCTTGATTACCAGTAATAAGACTGAAAAAATTTCAAATAATCCAAACTCCATAGGAGCCACAAAATTCCCTCTGTTCCATTTCCACCTAAACACCTTTTTTTCCAGTGATGGACATGAAGGATGAGGACTAGAAGACAGAAAAAAACCCCATTCTGGTTCCATAAAGTAACTGAAAACTCAAAGGTCAGCAGCCTTGTGATAGCTATCTCATATCAAATCAAAAACTCACATCACCTTGCAATAATTGTCTGCTCCTCTGGCAGTATGAAGAAGACTCTAATAGCTTACTGTATTTCAGAGTCTAAGGCAATAAAGAACCAAACTGTTTGGCTTGGGAAAAG
>VZRX01015398.1:0-38490 GCA_013398075.1 Notiomystis cincta | reverse complement strand
TTCTAAATTATTACTACTTACCTCAGAATTAATAAAGTGACCTTTCAGGAGAGAAAAAGTTAAAAGGCAGTATGTGCCATCACAATAGACTAAATGCCTATGGATACAATAGTACTTCAGGAAAGCAAACAGATGACAGTCTGGATGATCTGTCCAAGAGCATAGCTAACATCTGTGCTATTTTTTTTAATTGCAAAGCACTTCTGTGCAATGCTTGACAGAGCATTATTTTATATATTCACAACTGAAGAAGCAGTTTCCCTCTGACAAGAATATCCTGCTGCCTGGCATTTGTACTTTTTACTAATATCCCAATTATATTACTACCCATGACCAAGAAATGGAATAAAATATTCAGTAAGAAATATGGCCATGCACCAAATTATCTCAGATTCTCAGATGTTCAGTCTACACAGTCTTGAAAAACAAAACTATTTATATGGCATAATGAAGTACTCAAAGATCAGAACAATCTTGAATAGAAGGCAAAATAGAAACCAAACACCAAGTAAGTGGAACAAGTTTTCTGTTGAGTAGGTTTGACTGACAAGATCATCCTTACTTGCTGTACTTGCTGTCAAAGAGTGACAGTCCACGCTGAGATGGACTGAAATTGAAATAAAAACTTACTGTCAAAGGAAGTAAGAAAACTTAACAGCCACCAGCTGTCACTGTACCAGCCTTACTCTCCAGTTCTTAGTCAATTCTAGTTGCTTTTAAACCTTGCCTATCTAGAAGGCATATCAGGCTGATCAAGAGTACAAGACAGAACTGACAGCTGACAGGCTCATAACAGTCCTTCTGCACGCAGCCAAAGACACATCAAACAGGAACAAGGGAGGAATTTAACAGACCCCAACACCCTTTTGCATGGTAAGAATATGATGTTATTTGCTCTGTACTACTGGGATATTATCCACCCACTGCTTGATGTCTCTGGAAGAGCAGCTGCCCAGGTGACTAACGTTGACTCCCACAATGAAGACAACACTCCAGATGCAATGGAAGAACAAATGCAAGGAACAATGAAGAACAAAGTATCTTCATGTCACATTTTAAAGCCAGAAAAATTACACATCCCATTTATTTCCTCTAGAGACTTCTTTAATCATTACTCAATAATGCCTGGTGGCAAAACTCTCAGGGTTTTGGTCTCTTGTTTTGTCAAGGACAATTACTATAATTTTTCTCTCATATACAACTTTACCAGATGGCAGTTGAGATTATTAAACAGAATTTGAACACTACAGAATGCACTGGTCCAACAATAAAAGATAAGCAAAAACAAGTCACAACTGTTCAAATATAGAGTTCAAAAAAGCCCAGATATGGCAATATCTCAAGGGCTGACTTGACTTAATGAAACTATGCACTCCTTGTAGCCACTACACTTCTTGTAGCCACTACACTTAGAGAACTGACCGAGAAAGCCTCCTGTTAATCAGAACAGCAACAAAATTATGTTCTAGCATTGTTAAAATACTCTAGAGTTCTACCTCACCAGTTCTGCAGATGTGTATGTACTTTAGATTATTTTATGTTATCAGTATGCCCATTCTCTTCTGCTTGCTTTTCTTGAAATGACCTGTCAAACACTGAAATCTTGTCCTATTCCTGAGTGGCCCCAGTGACTGCAGTTCCTTTCACCTGCTCACCAAAGCACTGTTGGGTGGCTGAAGAACAGAAGAGTCTTACCCTTGATGCACCTTTAGTTTTAACATTAAAGTACTAAAGCACTTAAGCCTGGTAAGCATTCCTGAACAAAGACAATAACAAGAATCATGCACTCAAGCATGAACATGTTTTTCCAGTGAATGATTCTCATGCACATCCCAAGTCTTTCCAATGCCAATCCACAGAGCAGCAAGTGTTGCACCTCTGGTCCCCTGTCGTTTGATTTTGGAACTGAAACAAGCTGTGCTCCTTGAGAGAGACAGATCAAGTCATCAGCCAAAACAGGAGCTTCTTGGTCCATCTCCCTCACTGCTTGCATAGCTTGGATCCTACTGGCAGCCCTTCCAAGGTTCTGCCAGCTACTCATCCAAAACAAGTGAGGGAAGGAGCCTCACTGTGAGGGAGACAGCTCCTCTTAGGCAAAGATAATTTGTATTTCTGCTCTTCTGTGCCCCCACGTCTCAAATCAGTCTCAAATGCTGGCCACATGCAGAATGAGGCTTTGTGAAAGCAAAGAGTGTTCTTCTAACAAAGAGACATTGACCAACAGATAGTTGGGTGTTTTGAAAGAAAAGCCACAATGTCTGGGGATGAGCCAGGCAAATTCCTGCCTCTCCTCCAGAAGATATTTTAAAAACTCTAAACAATCCAATGCCTCTCAGATATCACAATCAGAAATTACATGACAGTCTTACAATAAGGGACATAACAGATGAGATACTGCAACAGAAAAGCTCTTCATAAACATGCTACATACAGTGGCTTGAAACACAATCACGATTTTAACAGCTACATTGGAATGTTTTTCCAAGTATGTTTTGCAAGTATGTCGAAATGTTTTTCGACAGTTCATGTCAAAACAAAAAAATACAAATGATTTCAAGTTTTCTTCCTTCTGAAAAATGTTTGGTAAATGCTATGACAGGTTTGTTTCTCTCCTTGAATGCCAGATACGTTCAACTAAACGTAAAGAAAACCCTAAAAGTCAACTTGAGCTCTTGCTTCTCCTGGATCATTGCTATATTTTAAGAGATTTATCTAGCCAAACTACATATTGAATTTCTCCTGCATAGCCTCTGTGGATAAAAGTCCTGTACCTGTTTACCCATGGGCAAGTAAGGCAGTCTTTGATGGATTTACAAAAATGAAGCTGAGCATCAGGGTAATAAAAAGCCTACCTTAACTTGCACATTGATAATTTGTAAGAAAAGCAGGAAAGCACCAATCCAGTTCTGATCTCCCACGAGGTCACCTAGGGGGTCAGGGGCAGCAGGAAGCCATTACAACTCCTCAATGCACAAAGCAAACCAAACACTCTTCACAAATTCTTCATACTTTATGGAAACAGCTGGCATTTCCCTAGAGAGTCACTATCAGTCCCAACGATGGACAGTCACTCCCCTTGCCATCCTGGCTAAGGGGACAGTGGTGTCTACCAACACAAGGAAGTCATCTTTACTCCCACAGGACAGCTGCAGAGATCATGACAAAGGAGCAGGGAAGATGATGGCAGAGGGGTTGGGAGCAGATGATCTCTAAGGTCCCTTCCAACCCAAGTCATTCCATGATTCTGTGATTGCACAATATGACATTGTACTGGACTGATGAAATAGCTGGTAAAACACTGTGCACCCTATGGAAACCAAAAGGATAGGGCTCCTCTACAGGACACAACAGTGCTTTCAGGACAGATGGACCTAAGGCCCAAGAAGAACAGATTTTAACTCACTGAAAAATTTAGAAGGTATTCTGATTTCTTTTTTTTTTAAAACTTAGATAATCAATAAACACAAAGCACATGGCAGTAGATTTTTCTTAAGCTTAATAATCTTTGAAAATTCCTTTTGTCTTTCTTTCATGCATACAAACCATCCAAATTCAAGATCCTTAGAATCCGATCAGTCAAGTTTTTTTCTCCTTGGGGCAAGGGGTACTAATTAGGTGAGCTAGTGAGATGTCAGCACACAATCTAGGAACATTTGGGTGGATGTGACAATTGGCACAGAGCTCAAAATATGCCTCAGGCATTGAGGGGTGCAACATGAAAGCAGATGAGGAGGACATGATATGATGGACCCTGGATAGGTCCTTCCAGATAATTTGAAATCTTAGCTGAGTCTATGTCCCTGTAAAACAACCTCTCAAAAGCCCTGCTTTCCCAAACTACTTCAATTTTAGGCGCTAGGACAGATATGCAAAAGCTGTCAGCACTTACAAAACTCTGCTACAAATAAGTTCCCTGGCAATTATCAAAGAGATCAACATTAGGACGGATGCAGAGCACTTAGAAAAAAAGGCTCTAAAATGCAATTTCTTCTTCCCATGGGATTCATGTTTATTACCAATGTCCACCAAAAAGGCTGAAATATCCAAGTTCCAGGGCAGCTAGACTTCCCAGCCACTATTTTGCTGGCAAAAGTAGCCGGGTATAGGAGAAAGGTGGAATCCATTGCATATCCCACATCACAGCCCTTCTTCCGTGTTCCCAGCAGCAGAAAAGACTTCTGGAGAGGGAGTTCTGTGCCAGCATCCCATACCCCATGGAAACAGGATGAAGAGGTTGCTTGAATGCAAGAACTACCTTCTCTCATATATGGCCACTCTTTCCTCCTCCCACTCATTTCCTAATCATCAAATATCCCCAACCTACCCTTCCTGAATCCAGCTCATCCCCACCATCAGCTTTGATTCCACAAACAGACTTCTGCTAACTAGAGGATGCAGAGAAAGATTGGGTTTACCATCTGTCCCAGTCACATCAGTTACTGTTTTCTTAGGCCAACTTTAAATCCAAGATAAACAAGGAAAGCTTGAAGTAACTGAATGCCCTTAAGTCTGTAGATCATGCTCACTTGAAGACACCTTGACCAGCTATGATCATCCATTTTATTTCAAGTACAACCAATAGCTCTCCACATTCTTTGTGTAGTCTGCATACCAGGATGAATTCCCAAGTCTGATTCTCCTTCAGGAGGCCTGCAAAGGCTTCTGTTTAGCTGCTTCCCTTCCCATAAAGTACCACACACAATCTAGAGGCATACAGCTGAGCTAAGGAACCGAGACTGGGAAAAGAAGAAAAAACAAATCCACCACTACTCATCTTAACTGTCATCAAGATGTTTACATTACTCCAAATGGATTCCAAAGCAAGGTCTAAGCTTTGCTTTTTAAATTGGTTTCATTACTTCTCCCAGCCTCCCCTCCCCTATTTCTCAGTTTGGCCAACAGCTGGCATTTACAGCAGTCCAACCAGTCGCATTATAAAGCGTACATCCGAAATGTAGCTCAGGGAAAAATCTGCAGAGACAGCTAAGACTTACAAACTCCATCTCATAGATGGTGTGTAGGAGGTGGAAAGAGGCACTGCTAAATCTGTTACCTTTCCTGTGAATGATGAGCACACCATCCTTCCAAAAATAGGCTACAGAGGAAACATTTTGCTGGTGACTGTGAAAAAGCAAGTTCACTACTCTGGCTCAGACATCAGGTCAGCTGTATGGGAACACATGCCCTCCCTTCAAATCTACTGGAATAGCTATTACTGAGGGATTTTAAAAAGTAAACACATGGAATCTATTGGAAATAAAGGTGCTTTTAAAAAAAAGTATCCTCATTTCAAGAAGCTGTTTTATAAATTCCAAGCTAACAAATAAGGCTCCCAGTAAAAGTTTCCACCTTTCACCTGTTGGTCTGACAACCTCATGCTGCATTCTATCACAACAGCCATAACTAACCCCTCCTGCCTTCACCTTTTAACCTTTTGATATGCACATAGATGCTCATAAAGCCTGTCTCCATGCTGTGGACAAGGAAGAGAGTTTAGCTGCTAAATGCACTGGTCCAGCACCATCAAATACAACAAATACACTTCAGAAAAAATTCTAAGACCACAGTAGGGACGAGGAGAAAGGAGGAAATCTTTCTTCCATCTGAAGATCTGTGCAAAGCAGGTGACTTCACTCCTAACCTATTAAAATAATTTTCTCCAGAGAGGGGAATTAATTCAGCCTCCAGCTCTGTTTGATCTCTGACCTTTCTCCACAAAACAATTTGCATCCAGTATGTCTGAACTCGGTCAGTTGTATCCTGAGGGATTTGTAAGATGATCTGCCACATGCACAAAATTAACAATGACCCAGCCATTAAAACTGATGCCACTAGGAATCTGAACAGAATCATTTGTTCAGATCAACCACGTGAAGTATTAGCTGAGTAGACAGAGGTTAAGCATCACTCAGTGCATTCTTACATGGCTAAGATATGCTGGTTGTTAAGTAATGAACTGAAGTCTCTGATGCCATGAGAGTAATGTTATTATTTTTAATTGACATAAGTATATTCATTAGGCAAAGTGTAAGTGTTTCATGCACACATTATCATCTATAAACTGCATTATGGATATAAATTCTGCCAAACTGGACAGCAACTGCATACACACTTACAATTAAACCACACCTTTATACCTTTAAAGTATTAGCTCATTATAAATTATTAGCTTAATAATTAAAAACACTTCAAATTAGAAGCAACCAGAAGCTCACAGTGAGTTCTCAACACCAGAGACACTAACAGGTTTTACAGCTTCCAAGCTCCTTCCTAAAGGCTCACACAAAATCAAGAGAACCTGCAAGTATTGAAAGTGCTCTGTAACCCAGCTCAATTGCCCTTGTAATTTCCTTCCCCAAGCATATTTTGCATTATAAGCTGTAAAAATAATTTTCTTTAGATGTGATTGCTTGTTACAAGCACTGCTTCTTGCCTTCATCTTGAACCGACATTCCCTGTTAGAAATACTGTATCTATGGTTAAGAGCAGATTTCTCATGACTGACACTCAATCTGACACCTTAATTGAATTTTTCATACCACTCCAGGGCAATGCATGTCCTTTTAGACCACAATGAACCCTTTGGGCCTTAAAACCATCACAGGGAATTAGTAAGGGAAAAAAAAGATGCACATATTTTTCTTACATATAATAGAGCATGAAAGAACTACATTACACAATTAAAAAGTATAGCAGAGGTCAGCCAAAAAAAGCCTAGAGCCTTTGCTTTGCCCCTCAGCCCCTGAGAAGAAATGTGCATGGCTGACATAATACTGGCAGGCTCTCAACTGCTCTAGGTGATGCCCCTTCTACACAGGATGGAGTGGGAGGTGGGACAGAGGGATTAGGCTGCTTCAAAGGCACAAATCCTATTTTATGTGCTTCTGAAGGAGAAGCAGTTACAGCTAACCCACCAAGCAGAGTAAAAGTAGTTCTTTACTGGCTGCATCTCATCTTGAGCTTCATTTTGACTTTTCTGACCCCAGCCTGGCAAACCTCCAGGGCATGTGCTAATAAAGCACAAAGAAATAGCTCTGAAAGCTAACACTGAAAGCTTGGAGGGCAATCAATATGTCCAATACACTCCAGAATCAGGCTTTCTGCCTGCTTCACTCTTCAAAAAGCATGGGTTTTTTCTGAAGGACAACTTTAGCAGCTTACACCTCCAGTTTCCTCACAGGGAATATTTTGCATTAGACAAGCCACTGGCAAAAAAAGACGTTTGCAATCTAACTGTTCAAATGCATTTCTCAGACATTCAATGTAGCTTTGTCCAGTAACAAATTCCAGTGTCCAGATATAGAATGGAAACTTTTGAAACACTCAGACAAGTACTTAAAAACTGAAAAATTGTTACCAATCATCCTTATCCAGGCCACTTAACTTCCTCTAACAAACAAATTAACACAGTTTAAAGCAAGTGAGAGCCAGAGAGTTTAATGACAGTTTACTGCAGAAAAAATGGATCATCTCTTCTCTTTCATTATGTCCTAGCAGCTTCAAAAACATCCCAGACATCTGCAGGCTACATCCAAGATTTTATCTATTACTCCACAGATTCTTTAGTAAGTTCTATCAGTAGTTAAAATAGCCACCAAAATGGTGTATATCATATGACACTAATATTTGCTGATCATCCCAGTACTCTGATATAAATTTCCTTTCTTCTGATAGTAACAACAGCACTGCCAGTAATTAGGCAGTCCCAATAAAGCATTCCACCTTACTTTTTTCATCTTGCCTCTCTCTCTTAACCTGCAGGATTTCTTTGGGAGGGAGACGACATTGGACTGACATTCTGAAAATTCAGATTAATCTCTGTCTCCACAGAGAGGTATTCACTCCACTCCCCAGTTCCTGAAGTTTATACAGCCCTCATCATCACATCAACCCAAGACCCCCCTTTGCTACTCATGCCTATTGAACATCCCACTGCAGTGCTTTGCTGAACAGACTGGCAGACAAACACACGCTGCAGTGCTTTGCCAAAATGTCATTCCAGCACCATAAACTTTCACTGCTAGCTAAGAAAACCTCCCAGCTGCAATCCTGGGCTTTTACATCAGCAAGTCACACCAGCTACCATCACAAATCCTCTGGAGACAATGACTTCCAGATAGGCACAGAATGAATCACATTTAAGCTTCTTGCCTTCCAAGGCTTACACACTCCTTCTTGGCCAGCAGAGGAAAGGAGCACTTGAGACATGGCAGAAGATGCTGAGGAGACACTTGTAGTAACCTGCTAATATTTGGAAGCCTGTAAAACCTTTATGTTAAGTTGAAAAAAAAAAGGCACTTTAAAATTTGCCCAGCTGTCATGGGTTACATGAAACTATTTCCCATCTGAAATTGCTGAATCTTTCACACTAAGTGGGCAAAACCAGGAATAGTTGGCATGAAAATATACCATCCCCAAATAAACTTAGAAGTATTCCTCTCACCAAGTAGCACCTTCCTGAATATTTAGCATAGGATTGGCAACTATTTAGAACAGGAAAAGAAATAAAATTCTGTGAGTACTGCATGAAATCCCACAGATGGATACATAGGAAAGACTGGGACACTATGAAACGAAACTGAGTCCTGTAGTTAGCCTGAGAGGATTCCATTATGCCATGGCCATACCTGCACAGGGGAGGTCAACACAGCAGCCTGGAATGTGCTGTGGGAGCATATTCAGTAAGCTACATGGAAACAGGAGATGGAGGACATGGGAGGTAGAGGGGAGACCAGAGTAAAGAATGGAGAGGAAACAGAAGAGACTGCAGACAAGCAAAACCCTTACAAGAAATACAAAAGGCAGTCTCCTGGAAAAGGGATGGGGAATGTCTTCTGCTTCTCCCTTCTAAGTTAAAGAAAAAAATTTAAAATTGTGTTTTGCTATTTGTAGATATTACAACTATCTCATTAGCATGACATGAACAATTCCCAGTGAAGAATGCATTTATCCTTCTATCAGCTGGCAAACAATTCTTGCTGGAGACCAAGGGAGATAAACTGAATATGCCTAACATGAGGGTACTTAATTTCTCCACAGTCAAAGATATATCTGGGGTTAAACAATTGATAGAAAACAAAGAACAATATGATGCCACCCAAAAGCTCCTTAATTCACTCTCTCCACAGGTAATTAGGAATACATTATGGTCAGAAGTAGTGAAGGCAGCATCTTGTGAACATCAGTCTGCACTACAATGTTATCTCACAGCATGGAAGCCATTAGGAGACCAGGAAAACTTGCAAGACCTTTATATTAAACTGACATTTGCTCCTGAATTAATGAGGAGCAATAGCCTCCAGGATATTTTGATAACACCTTACAAGTTTTCTTTCCTCAAGTTCTGCTTAAGTCACAGATATCAATGCATGGAAATGCTTTGACAGAGAGAACATGTACTTCCTTCAAATACTATTTTGCCCTCTGAGAAAAAATACTGGCAACATGTCCCACAGTAGAAAAAGTATTTTCTCTGCCAAGCAGGGAGGTCAAGCACAAGTTGCCATTCAAAATTCTACCAGCACTTCAACACACTCTTCAACAAACACAAAAACTCCAGCACTTGTATCTACAGTCACCCATCCTCCACTCAAGGTTTTTCCCCCAGGTATTGTTATTTTCTCTGCACATTAATTTCTATCTTGCCCATTCTAATTTTAAGTATTTCAAACAGTGGTGTTCAAAGTGAAATAAAATTAATATACTCACATCCAGAAGTGCTACCAGAATGTGCACATATCTGCCAAGAAGGAAGTGACTGGTAAGAAAATCTTATAAAGCAAAAGAAAGGTAGAAGAAAAACATTTCCTTGCTGGCTTTGTGACTTCTGTACCCTTCCTAATTATCAGCATATTTTCTGTGGGCATCATTAGCACATTTCATCAAATAAAATTTCCTGTAAACATTGGAGTCTGCTTCACACACTCCACACTGTTCTTTACTGTGCCATTAGGCTGTATCAACATATACTAAACTACATATGGGAGGCCTGCCCATGTGGAAACACCAAGAGAAAACAGAACTGCATTAATCAAACTGCATTAAGTGGCCTCAATCACAACTGGAATGTGTTTCCAAAATAAATTCAAACCACTAAATCACAGCCACTTGCATTGCAACACTCAGCATTCATACTGGATTACAACACAATTTCCCAGGTCTGACATTAATACCTTTGTACAACCTAGATTATTCATGAGCTTTTCCATCAAAAAAATACATGTGCTGTCATGGGGAGGAGATTGGACTGTGTACATAAAGCGGATTCAAAACTTTAATATCACCTGCCTACAGGGTGCCCTACAATTCATAACAAATCAGAGCCTGCTGTTTCTAGAATATGGATTAGCTTTACAGAATGAATTTGTTACAGATATTTTAGTACAACACACCATCATTAATTCTGAGATCAGTAAGAAAAGCTCTACTAAAATAAATCAGTCCAGCTACGCTACAAGCAAAGAGATGTCAGCTCACTGACAGTTCCACTTCCTTCAAGAATTTAAGAGAAAGCCTTTGTTAGCTGTTTCTTTAAGAGGCTCTTCTGTGAATCAGTTCCTGAGCAGTGTGGATCCCCTAATGGAAAATCTATCCCTCGTTCTTCCACTCTCAATCAATCTACAGACATTAAAAAAGGAAGCATTGCTAATAGCTGCTAAATATCCTTTTTGTTTTGCACCAGGCACTCATACATTATGCATAGATCAAGAATAAAACAATAAGGGAAAAAGACAGACTACCCCAGACTTTGTGCTCTGCACGTTATGATTTGAATGGGAATTTGAGAGCAAGTGCTGTCTGGCTGACATTCAGATGTGACTATCTGAGCAGGCCCTCTCCTATCAATCACCTAAACCACTTTGATTTCCTTGAGGAAGACTGACTGTGTGCCAATTATCTCACCAGAAACCACTCTATGCAAGCCTGCAGGGCCAGGCTGATGGGGCTTTGAGCAACCTGGTCTAGTGGAAAATGTTCCTGCTTGTGGCATGAGGTTTGGAACTAGATGATCTTAAAAGTCCCTTCCAACCCAAATCATTGTATGCTGCTGTGGTTGCTCCTATACATCAGCCAGGAGTGTCACAACAAAACACTGAACAACCAGAAAACCCATCTCTCTGCATTGCACAAGACAAACTGGCACTGCCTGCCTCAGGTGTACAGGGTTAGACCTGTGACTGCCTGGCAGGCCCACTAGGGATCGAGATTATTTAATATATTTAATCAAACTTATCCATTCTCTACTCTTACACCTTTTATTAGTGCCATAAAGGGTAAGAAGTAGTTGAGGAGGGCAATTTGATGCTGTGCCCTAAAGCCTGCTTGCTTTACAGTATCTACAGAAAATCACCAGTTCCAGAAGTTAATTGGGTGGAGGCTTTTTCTGCATTTGGCACATCAATATCTTACTGAAGTTTCCTCACTTAAATCAAGGCTTGATGTTTTGTTCACACTAAATGCTCTGGGAGATCAATAAGCCTGCTTGTTCCAGCTAAAGAACAACAGTTTAAGTCTCATGCAACTTGCACTTACCATTCTGCTTTTTTCATTGGGGTCTATTAGCCTTTTGGGACACATCTGGCTAATGACAAAAAGTGGAATGCAAAGGTGAAAAACTCTCTAATTTCCTTTCTGAATAAGGAAATCTGACATCTCTACTCCACAGGTCTTCCTTTGTGTTTTTAGCCAAGCTTTTCAAAATTAATTGACCAACCTATAGACTGGAAAGATGGGGAATGGTAACCCTTCAATAAGCCAAGCATCCTGTACAGTATATTGAACAAAGATGGTCAGAGAATCAGATCTTAATATTCTACCAAAATACATGGTTCCATCCATACCCAAATTCTGCAATGATCAGACCTACTTCTAGAATCTTAATTACAAAAAAAAGTACATTAAAATTAATTTTAAAAGTTTCAGGAGTTTTCCACATAGTCTGTCAGTATTATGGCACTGTAGCAAAGAAAATACACTAAGATAGATCTCAAAAAGATAAGAACAGACAAAAAAACACCTGCTGGAGATTTTCAATTACCAAGCTAGGCATTTTTATTGTATGCAGTCAACAAGGAGAGCACCAAATCACTGTTGGGGACTTTAATGTTGGTATTCAAACTTTTGGGACTGACACCCAAGATAATTAAGTTGAAGTCAAATGTCACCGCTAAGTTTCTTACACTTAAGTACACTTTCTTTACATCAAAGTGTAAAGTGCAGAACCTCAAGATTTCATATTCAACTTTTTTGTTTTTTTTAAACTACAGATGGTAATAAAAAGTACTTTGGGAAAACCCAGGAATCCCAATTTGGAATAAGACAATTCAGAAATCTTGGAAAGAAGAAGTATCACTTACATTTAAAAAAATCAGTGCTTAATAAAGCAGAAAAGTATCCTTCCTTCTGCCACTGAAAGACAAATTTTCAGAGACACTCACAGGGTTTGCATTCCTTCTACTACTAAGATTTCCCAAATGAACAAGTAACAGATGACTGAAGCACACTGTGATGGTTGGTGTCTTAATCAAAACTGAGTTGCTCTCACCAAAATTAAAAGCTGTTTCATCATGTCTTTAGTCTCAGCAATGCACCATGTCTCATGGAGCTTCCCTGTAAGAAGGATCAGAAAGGCTTCTACATACTTGTATCTTTGATTATGGTGATTCCCCAAAGTGGATTCACTCACCCTGGCTCTAAACAAAGTATCATGTCTGTGGAAAATTATAGTGGTTCACAAGATTAGCTATTCCAGAAAAGAAAAGTAATAAGCCAACAATTTCACCTGTGGGGCCCACTGTACTGAATCTTTGTTATGACACTTAGATTCCAAGGAGTGACAGAAAACGCAGGGGGTGGGGAGGGGGAGATACAGCAAACTTGCCATTGCTTTTACTCTTCAATTTTCCCTAGCAAGGGCTCTCAGTTAATTCATATTTTCTATAGAAGAAATTGTCTAATGCCTAAATTGTCAAGTCTTGACACATAGAGACTTTTGCACTGAAAGCTTCATAATTACATCATTGAGTTGCATTGTCTGCTCTGGAAGTGTATCACCTGTCTACTTGTTACCTGCTACTGTAATTTTGTGGGGTTAGTGCTATTTACTGCAATTGTGTTAAATAAAGAGACACTAGAAGATAAAGTGATTTAGCACAGAGATAATCAAGCATGATCCATACAGATCATATAGACCCCAGAAATCTGGAGGATAAGAGCTGTCCTGTTTAGTAAAATCTACAGCACATGAAATCCATATGACTGTATCATCACATCATATGTTACTCAAAGAACCATGAGGTTTCAGCTTGACTGGGAATTTTGGTGCTAGAAGAGTACAAAAAAAATATTCAGCATAGAAATCATAGAAGTTGGCAACTGTTTATTCTTGAGATGTCAGGAACCAAATAACATGGATTCAGTGAGATTAAGATCTTCAATTTGTTAATTACCTATCTGAAAACAACCTTTGCAATCCATATTTTGTTTTCACACACTATTATACACAAGATACCCCTGTACCCCATTTGTATCACAGTAAATGCAACTAACAATTTTTACTTTTTTAAAACCCATTTAAAAGACACACTGTACACAGAAATAAAACACACAGCCTGTGTGTGTTTTGTCACTCAGTAAAATACTGCTTGCAGTATATTAGCCCTTTTATAATTAATTTGAGCCTGCTAACCACCACTACCCTGGCTGTGTTGAGCAGTGAGCTTCTGCCAAAGCAGAAATCCCCCAGGCAGCCTCAGATGGGCACTCTGAAGTCGTGCCTGTCTCTCACTGTCTCAGCTGTCACTCCACACTGCCTGCTCACAGCAGCTGCAGGGCAGGTAGGTGACAGTGTGGTGGCACAGCAGCCCTCCAGCCCAGCCTCACTTGGATGCTTAAACTCGTGCTTCATGCTCCAAAGCACACCAGTTTTTAAGGCTGCACTAGGCCAGCCTGGAGAGACTTCTCAAGGAAGAGTTTTACCAAGAATTTCCTTAGTATTTCCTTTGCATAATTATTGTTGTAGCCACAGTTAAAAACAAAACACCCCAACATTTGAGTGTTTTTAATCAGTTGAAAGTCAAAACCAAACTTGCATTGTTGCTCAAGAAAAATGCCAGTCACCAGGCAAGACTGCAGGCTTTCACACAGGCAAGCAGCCTTAAGACACAACCTTACAGAGAGAAATGACAAAGTAACACTGATATTTTGAATGCCTGGTTGGCACCTTCTGTTATTTCAGAAGAGTAAAAGCAACGGCAAGTTTGCTCTATCTCCCCCTCCCCACCCCCTGCATTTTCTGTCACCCTGTTTCCTTCAAGGGATCTGTGTCCCACTGGAATTGTGGATACCCAACTATCAGTTTACCTGGAAAATCCAAGCAAAAAATCTATCTCATGTGCCTCTGAGCTGCTAAGGAATGGCAAATCCACTAGGTTTTAAAATAACTTGACGTGACTCACTTTGGATATTAACATTTTCAAAACAGCCACCTTGCAAAACCAGTAAGAGACAGAGAGGCAAGGCAGACCTGGAGGAGCCATAGATACTCATCAGCTACATGGCCATACTGCATAGATGACTGAGAATCTCAGTCTAAAAATATCAGTATCAAGACTCAAATGAATGATTTTACATATCCAAAGAACAAAGCACCAGTTCAGAATAATACTTCTATTTATAGGAATAATATGCATGTACATTATGGATGTTCTTTCATTTCACAGATGTGATTTTATTCTGTTACAGCCATCATGACTTATCTTTAAGCTTTACAATACAGAGAACAGATTTAAATGAAAGTCAGCAGACATTTGGTTTATACTTCATAATTACAGGGATCTCTCTCTGTAGAGAGAGATAAAAAGGCATTAGTTATGGTCAGTACTAAGGGGGATAATTGTGCATTACAGCAGCAATGATCCTTATTACACTGAGTTTCAAGAGCTGTGAACAGGAAAGAATATTCTCAGCATAAAATCAGACAAGAGCTTTAGCAGCAACGAAGGGCAGAGCCTACTGACCATGCCATACTCATGTATCCCCTGGCAGTTCATTAGATTCTCCATTTTGCAAATCTTCCCAACAGCTTTTACAAAGGTCCATGACCACATCAAAAGCAACATTTTACTTATAGCTGAATAAAAGAGAACTAAAAAATCCCCCAGGAATATTGATTTGAAAAAGAATAAAACCACCTGTGAGATGTTTTCAAGACAATCCACCACAGTGAAATGAATGCCCACCACAACATAATATCCCTTTTTGCTCCCCATATTAAAGCACCAACAGGATTTGTCAGACAGATAGGACTACACTTCAATCAGGATAACCCCCCCAGTTTTTAAGGATTCAAATTCTACAGCTCCTCTGGACACTGACTGGAAATAAGATACACAATAGAACACCATGCTGAACTCCATGATAGCCATATTTTTGTGTAAATACCAAGTACTCTTCCTAATCCTATTTTTGTCTAACTCCTAAATGTTCATACAGAAAACAGCACAAAGGGAGGTATTTGTCTCTTCTGCGTTATTTTTGTCTCCAAAAAACACTATATACATTTTAGAAAGCATAATTCCCACCAGCTGGGGTCACTTTTCACCTAATGTCAGTGGAAGACCATAACTACAGTGTATCCACAACAAAAACGGAGTAACATTTAATATTGTACAAATACATATACTCGCCTTGAGGCTGGATTACAAATACCTACATCGTCTTCTACAGGATTAGCTACAGCAAATTTAATCTGGATATTTGAGAATATTTGGAGGCATTTTTGAGACAGTGTTACTGTATAAATAATTGAAGACAGTGACTCTCCAGTTAGATCTTGACTTCAGATGCAATGTGTCTAACCAGTCAGTGGATTGGTACACAAACCCTTCCCTCTCCAACTACAGAGGATACAAATGAAACCTGAGATTTTCTGTTGGACCTTTCAGCACTAGCAGGTTGCTCTTCAATCCCAAATTACTGGGGAAAAATGTTATCTTTCCATACAACTATGCAGCTATCCTACAGCAGCTGGCCTCCACTAGAGGCTGCTGAGCTAAGAATCACCACTAGATCACACCTTAAACCCTGACCCAAATTAACTTAGACATTTCAGAATAGTAAAGTTCCATGCCTAATCCTACTCAAGCCCCAGATCCTGCAAGTCACTCAAAATACAAGCTATAAACACCAGGCACATTCCTTGCTGTTCACCTGATTGGCGTAGCACCAATCATCCTGCATTCATACAGCTGACAGAGAAAACACCCATCTGCCCCTCAGCTCATGAGCCCATCACTGCTCACTTCTTCACCTGGAAGAGACTGCAAATAAACAAACCTGTTTGGCCAGCTGATCCTTCTTCACCAAGCCAGTGGCTGCAGCGATGTTCCCTGCTCCCTCCACCGTCTTCTGGGCCACCGCCGTCACTCCCGTCACCACAGCTCCCCCAACATTTGACACCTGCTCTTTGGTCTTCTCAGCCACTGAGGAGAAGCAGAGGATGGAAAAACATGTTATGCCTCTGGGAGCTGTAAGTTTCTTCAGAGAATTTATCACTGACAGCCCAGCATCATGAAAAGCCATAAGGCCATTACAATTTCTGTACCCCAAGTGGATGTTAAGAAATTAAACTATCCATCTGGTAATGCTGGAGCAGCAGAGATAAAAATAAGCCTTAGTTGGGGCTCAATTTCTTTCATGTGAAAGACATCTGACATTTTCATTCATGTCTAACTGCACTTTAGGGAAGAAAAGTCATTATTTAGGCACTCTTTATTACATCCAACTCACTGTATAATATATCCTAGTTTGGAAATGCATTCCAATTAGTGCACCAAACACTTGCTGCATGATACATGGCATGGAAGACAGGATTTTTCACATTAGACTCAAAAAACATTGACTATTCTTTTTATCTTTATTTTTAAAGATAGATTTCGTTAAAAAGCAGATCCATCAATGGTCAACCAGAGAATTTCAAATACAACCTTTTATCTGCCTCCCTTGAGATTTTTGCCCCAATGCTGATACATAATATACTAATTTATAAAAAGATGGAATGCCAAAGCAAACTGGATTAATAACTAACTTCCAAGCCCCAGGGAAACAACAACTCATTTAGCCTACATATACATCAGCAGTTGCCATTCTACCTTTCAGAATATCACTGGGTTTTTTCTGCTCATTCATCCCCAAGGGCTCTTTCTGACAGAAGCTTGAACTACAGTGAAACTGCTCTAAGAAAAGGGATGGAATGACTTCATGCCTTGAAGTTACATAGCCAGAATTTCAGCAAAACACACATATACCCCTCTAAACAAGAGAATGTTCTTCAAAAACATCTAGCATATATTTTTGCTCATTCTAACTAATCCTATACTTTCCTCCAGGCTAAATCCCATCCAATCCATAAAATGTATTCATGGCTTTATGGGTACTCTTTATGACCATGGGATGGATTCTGCTTGAAAGTTCAGCCACCATTTCTGAGTCTTGTTTTGGGAAGCACATATGAAAATTTGACTTTCTGTGGATAAATTACATGTCTTTAAATCTTTACATAAAGGGCATCAGTTGTCCATCTCACAGGGCAGGCATCATCCATTACTATGGTTGATACTGAACAGCAAAAATTAGGAAAAAGCCAGAAAGCCAAACAACATGACTAATATGCAATTTATATTAAAGACCCCAATTATAAATATCTGCTGATTGCAAATGGAGGCAGATAATTTAATGCTCATTCTAGCTAAATTAAAAGGAAAAGTTAGTAACCAATTGAGTATTATCTCTATTATGACCAGGAGCTTTAATTATAGAGCAGAATAACAGACTACACATTGTCTGAAATTAGAAACAGAAAAAGTCTGTTTTGAATATCTCCCACACTATGCATGCTAATAACCTAAAAGTTCACGAGAAATTTCGTTGTATACATTCACTACTCTACTGCCATACTTTTTCCAGGGAAAAAAAAGGATAATCAGAAGTGGGTTTTGCTGAAAAGCAAACACTGCCCTCAGGGAAGGTCTGACAATGCTAGCAAGTGCAAAAACACATCTGTTAAGATGCCCCATTTGATTATTACAAGCTACAGACCACGAAAAGTTTTCAATTCTATGCAGAAAATTTCAATAGGAAGCTCTTCACTAGTTCTGGCAAACATATATCTTCAGGTGTGTGTCCTTATAACACTATATCTTGCAAAGCCTGGTGAGACCAAATTGTGCTTGGAGGCTTTCAGAAAGAAGCTGAGTAACATTGTGAAACAGAAACTTATTCATGTTACTCCAAATGGCAAAAAGAATCCTAAAAAAAAAAAATAAAGTAGCATCTTGTAAAAGTAGATTCAAAAATCATATTTTTCAAGAAATATTTAAATTTTTAAAAAATTAAAAGAGGAGGAGATATGTTTTGGGTACATTTCATTTCTGCTTTTTATTTTTCCTCCATCTCATTCGTTTTCTGGGAGAGATCCTGGGCTGCATCCAAAGCATCATAACCAGCAAGTCAAGGGAGGGGATTCTGCCCCTCTGCTCTGCTGAGAGCCCACCTGGAGCATCATCAGCTCTGGGCTCCCAGCACAGGAAGGACATGGAGCTGATGGATCAGGTCCAGAGGAGGCCACCAAGATGATCAGAGAGATGGAGCACCTCTGCTATGAAGGCAGACAGAGCTGGGGTTGTCCAGCCTGAAGAGAAAACTCCAGGGAGACCCCAATTTTGGCCTTCCAGTACCTAAAAGGAGCCTACAAGGAAGGGGGAGAGGGACTTTTACAGGGTCATGCTGGGAACAGGGCAGGAGTCAATGGCTTCAAACTCAAAGACTGGAGGTTTAGATTTGGAAGAAGTTCTTTACTGTGAGGGTGGCAAGACATTGGAACAGGGTGCCCAGAGAAGCTGTGGATGCCCCATCCCTGGAAGTGTTCAAGGTCAGGGACCCATGAGCAACCTGGTCTAGCAAAAGGCATTCCTGCCCATGTAAGGCAGTTAGATTGTCTGAAATTAAAAATCAGATAATCTTTAAGGTCTCTTCCAACCCAACCCATTCTATGATTCTATAAATTCAGGATCCTTCCATTCTGTTAATTTTTTTTTGCATCTAAGTGACACACACTGCTTTGAAAACTCTCCTTTACAAAAAAAAATGCTGAATGGCAGAACATGTAAAGGACAAATTCAGTAGGCTGGATGCTGACAAAGGCTCAGTTGGCCTTCACCAGACTCATCCTTTCTGATAAAATGATAAAGCACAGTTGTAGTGTGCTGATTGTCATAATCACAATTAGTGTCATTATCACAAGCTCTTAAAGCAACTGCATCTCCAAAGCAAAATATGAAGAAACAGAGTGGAATTAAGTGCACTGTGGATGCTGCAACATAAACCACCTCAGTGCCAAGGCCATTATTAAACCCACATTTCTTATACTATGTTGTCATGGCAAGTAAAACCACCTACCAAGAGCAACTACCCAGTGGCTGCTGCTCCCACTACCACAGCATTTTGGGAAGGTGCTGTCTGAAGTACATTTCCTCCTCCCAGAAACACATTATCCTAGGAAAGGCTTAGTACATACAAACTCAAATAAAAAAAGGAAAGAATCAGGCCACTGTTACTGGAACAACAATAAGGTACTGATAAAAGTAGTAACAAAAGCAGAATACTTAAGATTGCTTCTATTTCAGACAGTCATGGTTTAACCCCAGCTGCCAACTAAGCACCACACAGCTGCTCATTCACTGAGGAAGAGAATTGGAAGGGTAAAAGCAAGAAAACTCATGGGCTAAGTATGCTTCAACTGAAATAAAATAATAATAGTAATAACAAATTGTAATAGAAAGGAAAAAAATGAAGAGAGAAAGATATAAATCCCACAGGTGATGTAAATTAAAACAACTGCTCACCACCAACCAACTGATGCCCAGCTAGTCTCCAGCAGATGACCCCCACCAGCCTTCTCCACAGTTTTACTGCTCAGTATGATGCCATATGGTGTGGAATATCCCTCAGGTCAACTGGGGTCAGCTGTCCTGGCCATGTCTTCCCTCAGTTCCTTGTGAACCCCCAGCCTCCTCACTGGTGGGGTGAGGTGAGAAGCAGGGATGCCTTAATGTGTAAGCCCTGCTCAGCAATAACTAAAACATCCTTATGTTGTCAACACTGGTTCAGCACAAATCCCAAACAGCCCCACACCAGGTAGTATGAAGAAAATTAACTCCATCCCAGCCAAAAGCAGCACACAGACATAGCATAAGAGAGCTGACACAGGAGTTACCATGGAAGATCTCTCACACACTGCTTCAGAAATCAGAGCCATGAAGATAAACTCAGCAAACTATTTAAATAGCACACATTGGCAAAAGTAATCATAGTAAGGAGAGACTCTTCTGTCTCTAAGGAATAACTAAACATCAACATGACTACTAGAGTGACTCTGATAATGAGCTCCACCCAGTGACACTAAAGCTCTGAAACTCCAGTAACAGGAGAAGCAAAACTAAAATAGGTTTCCAGTCTCATGCATTTTATTGCTTACACTAAGTAGTAATGGGGAAAGCATTAAGTGTGCACAAACAAATCAGTTCAGAATGCAGGGGGTTGATTCCAATTTATTAAATTTATCTGAACACCAGGTTGTTTAATGATCTTAAGCCATTAAGTGTCTGTAAAATTGATATCTGCTTTGCATCCCAGTGTTGAGAACCAGAGCAAATCAGCTTCTGCAGAGCTTTGCTGTGCTATGGCCTGACTTCTGTCTGCACAGACAAAGTCCATTCCATTAAATGGCCCTGGGACCATGTGCACAATGTGTGCAGTGACCACACCAAGGCTAACTTTAAGTTCTAATACTGGCTACAGCACTGTGCACAAAGTATTAGCATTGAAATTGTCTTTTCACTACTTATTACAGACAACAGGGTAGCATATGGTGTCAGTGTAAAACCCCTGGAGCAATTAAAAATAATAACTAGTGGCTTGCAACCTTGAACAATGAAAGTAGATTCAAATCACAGAATTTCTCTGAATTACTGAAATCACTCTTACTGTACCAAATATACTTTTGAGTATCTATTTCAAACAGTAAGTTTGTCTTAAGTACTTGAAGAATTCATTTATAAAGATGCCATAAATATCATGGTTCTTTATGAAAATTTCTTTAAGATATCTGATGGAGTTAAAGAACAGCAATACCAATGACTAAGAATGTTAAGAAGAACAAGAATGATCAGATAAAAGAATTAAGAAAAACACTTGACTACAGTTTACTACTGTCAATATTGTGTCTTCACTCACATGATTGAAGGCCTAAGGGCTTTTTTTGCCCTGACTTATTTACAAATAGTGCTTTATTTAGACTATCAGGAGATGGACTGAAAATATTTCATCTTTGATACTGTTCATTTCTGCAAGATAGGCAAATTATGCATTTATACAGTCAAAGGCCAAGAGACATTTTAATTAGGAAGCCAAGTCTAAACACAAGCAAACACCCCATAAAACAAATAAGCAAAGCTGCTTTATCATCTGAGAAAGGGTGACCTGACAAATAACACAACCATATACCTGTGAATCACAGCCTGGAATCCTCATTTTACAGTATCTTGATGTCACTAAACATGGTAAAATCAGGTCACATTTTAAAGAAACACCTCAGTCTAGTAATTCTGCATTTGGAAATTAACTGGCTGAAGAATACATTTAGGTTTTTTATCCCTTTAGAATGTATCATTTCACCAGCACAGGCGGTTAAAATCACAACTTATTCGAAGACAGCAAAACTATCGAGATTTTGGAACTCGGACATTAAGAAAAGACTGACTGCAAAACTGAACACACTCATTTTGATCTGTGATTCTAGTTTGTATTTGACTGTCTCAACATCTCAGACCATTTTTATTTACATAACAACGTGTTTATTTCACCTCAGGTTTCACAAGATGCATTGGGGAGTTAATATCATAAGACCAGCACAACTTGTGAATCCCCAGTCATATGAAAAGAGACAAGTAGGTCTTTACAGGCAACTTAAAGGCATTTTTGTCACATCAGCTTCAACAGCACTGATTTAAATGGATTTGATTTCTACAGCAACTTCACCAGCATCTCTGTCTTCATGTTATACCTCGTAGAATCACTAGAGTTAAAGCCAAATCTGTTTTTATCTACCTTCTCTTCTTGCCAGAAGAACTATTTATAGGCTTGCAATTAATTTTTTATTCTTAAAAACGTGTCCAACCAGTTCCTCCCTTCTTACACTAGCAAGTCCATACTGTTTCATTTTGGAAGCCGTGCTCTCTAGATTTTGCCTGAAGTCTTCTTTTCTCACTGCCACATTTCAACCTGTTCACTCCCTGTTCATTTTCCATTTTCATTCAACAGCCAAACACACCTCAAACAGTTTGAAAGGCCCGAGGGAAGCAAACTGTGGCAAAGAGCCCATTATTCCCAAGTTTTGGGGGTTTCACTTTGTGTCACCTGTTTCCTAAAGTGTGTGAGGAGCAGCTACTGTTTTGCCTAAAATCAACAGTAACTTTTTCCAATTTTCTATTCATAGGCACAGCACATAACAGATGTGTTGCCCTTATGTTGGGCTTTACAGTCTGTTTTGTACCTTCCAGAAGAAAATTTAATGTACTTTCAAATCTGTTGAAAATTGTATTCACCTACTGAAAATTTCCTGCCTCACGAAACGTATTGGAAGGGTATTGCCATCACATAAAGAGAGGTACAGAGTTTGAGATCAGTAGTTTCTTTCAGGATGAGGAAGAGAAGTCCCCCACTGAGCTAGCCTACTAAAATCCCAGTGCTTCAGCATATTTCATACGTGTGCAAATGCCCTTGACTTTGATTCTACCACATCCCAGCTTGGAGAACATCACCTCTATTAACTTGCTTCCTAGTGCTGCCAGCTGCTGCTCCCACATCTGTGAGGATATTGGATACATGTGCCCCAAACCTCATTCTACTGCAATCCTCTACTGGTGATAGTAATGATCCCTCTGGATATTTCTCTTAATTGAGGTCTAACGAGCTGAGATTCCAAATCTCAAAACAACAGCATGCATGCTCAGCCTGAGGCTAAACTCTGAAGGACTACCCTAGATACTCTGTTCTGTTTCGTTACTAGAAATAGTCTTGACTGACTTTTCAACCGTTTAGGTGGGTTGTTTATTAAGTACTGACATTTGTTTACCTACCACTGTTTGTTCCTTGCCTTGGCTTATGTGAGCCAAATGATACACTGCTATGTGAGCTGAATGATACACTGGCTGTACACTAAGGAAAAAGAAATCCTTTTCTACTCCCTTACTTGTTTTCTAATTTGTTAGGGGAAAAACAACTTAAATTGCTTGACTATGCATTCTCTTCATGTCTCCAGAACTCCCACATTCTACAGCAGAAAATGATACATTTTATTCAATGCCCTATGGTCAACTAAGGCTTTTCTGCACTGTGTAGATTCCAAAGATTTCAAAGCATTTTTCCCCTTAAAACAAATTATTGGTTACTGGTTTCAGTTCATACCTAAAATGATCCCTGCAAATCAATTTAAAATGCAAATTTACTTTTCTTGGTGTAGAAATGCTATTGTGAATATACATGCCTGGCATTAAATTCCAAGTTTGAAAGTGCTCTTGCTGCTGAGAGATTAGTCAGTTTAATAAAAAACATTTTGAAACACTCACAACTGTGACAAATTCAAATCAAAACTCTGAAATTTGTTTTTTTCCTGTAAGCCATTTCCCTTCAGTCTTCCCACCCAACCAGATCTTTCAATTTTCCTATGCTTTTCCATCTTTCATAAATTGTAGTGCTCTCAAAAAACCAGAATTTTTAACAGCTAAATGGTTTGTTAATCACATGCAGGAAAGCTGCTGAAATCAAGAGATAATTATATCCTACCTGTTGTGACACCATGAACAACTCCTTCCTTGGTCCTGGAACCTAAACAAAGAAAAATATTAGGTTGAAAATACATATTCTTAAGTACTGGTAAAGACCAGATAGACAATAAAGAGGGATTAATCTACAGATTACATGCAGTTGCATACAATATTTCCCAAGGTTATTAAAAAAATTTAAAAATTCAGTCTAAGGGAAGAGGCAAAAGCATCAGTCAAGAAGAACTGCATGGATGGGTATTGACTGTGGCAAGGTGAATAATACTGGAAACACTCCAGCAGTGCATACTGACTTCCTTGCCATTTTCTTAACAGCAGTGCTAAACCTCCCACTTGGCAAAGCCACACAGATGACTCTGCACAGAAACCACGTTAACATCCTAGGGAGGCTCATGCATTGGAGAGGCTCTGAGCCACGGTTTCCAGGAGATCCTTACAATTTCATCTTTGCCAGACCTCAGCCTCTTGGCAGGGCTCGACAACCACTACTGAACTACAGAAAGGCCTGGGGGTTAAAGTCGTGGGGAGATGGAAGTGCTAGCCTCTCCAAAAGAGAGACTGCAAACAGTAGATAGGATTTCAACCTGAAAATGCCCCCAGGCCACACCCAGGGGCTGCTGCACCAGTGTCCTCCTTGTCACAGGCACATGGGACAGCCCACAAATGATTTGCAGGCAGCAATCTGGAACCTGTGCTAGACCAAGTCTAACTCTCAGCAACGTAGCTCTGCCACCCTGAAGACCAAACTGATTTCTGCAACACCTATGTAAAAAAACCAAGACATTTCACCATGCTGCATGAAAGGGAACAATCTCTGGTGTCGTGACAGGGAGGAGAAACAAATTAGCACATACTGCTGGTCTTTTTCCCTACCAGCCCTCCACTTGCCCTTGTCAGGTTCCATAATTTGGCTACATTTCAGGGATTAGTGTCCATCTGTGAACCATGATGCTTAACAATGTGCAATTAACAGAGTTTATGGCTCCTAGTTGATCATCGTACCTGGTCTGCCAGAGATAGGATGACATTTTATTTTTCTTACCAACTCAGAAATGACCTTATTTGTAATGCAATTTTTTTGCTGTCATTCAGTATTTGAGACATTATAATTTATACATCTGACCTTACCCTTCTAACATAACAGAGGAAAATGCACAAGCAGAAAAATATTAGAAAAAAGCAACTTTTCATCCAAAATTCATTATCATAACACAATTAACACAAGCACAATATAAGCTCATTCATCAGTCTAGTGCAAATTTATGGAACTTTAGCCATGTAGCTCTGGCAGCATTAGATTGATTATATGATTGAAAAGGCTGTTACCCCTGAGTATGAGCAGAATAATAACCCATGATAAATACAAGGGGAAAAATATTGCATCAAGTAAACTGAAATACTCGTTTACTTAGCTAATGAGGTTAAACAGCTGAGACATCTTTTTCCCTCTTTATTCCAATTTTCTCTTTAAAAAAAGCTTGCTTTCTCTCACTGGAAAATATTTACCATTGAACAATCAGAAGTTTAATTATAGGCAAAGTGTTCACACCTAAGGACTTGTTTTAAGACTTTGGCTCTCAATTTTGTACCACCATGAGACCTGAAGAATCAAAGCACATGCTGGAATTCAAGTAGATGATGGTTCTACTGACTTCTAGCAACTGAACACCACAGCAGGCTTTCAGTGTGCATGCTGGATTACTTATCATTAAGCACATGCTTTTCAATGCATTTTTAGTATCTCGTTCATGTTGTTAAACTGACTGCTTGCAAGCCAAGCCATTAAAGACATGGAAACCTGTGGATTAGCAAGCACTCAGCTCCCCAGGGGCAGAAAGGGATGGAAGGTATGACAGAACGCCCTGAGGACCCGTGCCATGCACACATCTCCAGAGGGATCTGTTCCAGTCGACTCTCACTGCACTTGCCCAGACCTAACACGGCTACAGCCACAGCTCGCACTGAAACGCCGGCCTCTTTCTGTTAGTGGAAGACAGGCTCTTCTCGAAAAAGCTCAGCTCACAGACCCATATGGAACAGGGGTATGTATAGCCAGATCCATTAACTGGCAAACAACCAGCTGGTTGGTGTTCCAGACCCTACAGCATATGTTAGAGCTCAACAGCACTTGCCCCACTGCTGCACACTTGCAAGTGGCTGTTTCTGCCATCGCAGCTCCAACAGCGTCTAGAGGCACATGAGGATCTGCCAGAGCAGGCCTATAAATAACAACAGCTGAATGCAGTAGGATGACTTCTGGCTGGCCATGAAGGAAAGCTGGTTGTCCACATTGTTTCTGGGAGAAACTAGCTGTCTTTCATCCAGGCATTCCCAAAATACCAACAGCCTTGCTCACTGTACGCTGCATAACAAGGGGAGCAGAGGAATCAGAGTAGGGATAATATAAACACCAAGGAATACAACTCTAAACCTAAACAACTTAGAAGAAATAGCAGTACATGGTAATGCTACTTTTCCTAGCTATAGTACACATCTGCGTGAGGGGAAGGAGAACACTAAACAGCATTTTTGCTTTTTTCTTTTTCAATTATAAAAAAATACCAAAGAGCCTCTTCATGATTTATTATCATTGCTGTCATTGTGCCAAAATGAAGGAGTGTATCAGCTGCTCGGAAATACACTCATTTCTGGACTTCTTGAGAGACCATTGCTTAGTCAGAGCTGGTTAAAGACAGGGAGACATAAACCCAAATTAGAGGAAGAGGCAATCTATGTTTAAGGAAAGCACTTCCTTCCAAGTCGTGAAGCCCATTATTCCACCAGAGAGACCTTGAGTCCCTCAACTACTCTGCTGGCCTTTCTACTACCAAAGGAGAATAAGAAACATTGTGAAAAGGGAGTGGAGGAATTTGGATGGCTTTGCCAAATAGGTCATGACTGCACTGTTCTACTCTAAGGCCATGTGCCAGCACAGGGAGTAGTAAACAACCCCGTCAGCCACCCTGCTGCAAATAAACTACTCCTTTGTTCTGCGAGCTTATGACACACCACAAACAATGAGACTGGAAACTTCCATTCCTGAGCACTGACCATGCACTCAGGAGTCAACTGAGCAAAAGCTTCAGCCCCTGAAGCACACATGAAGCCCAGCAGACATCCTGAACACCGCATCACCAAGAGCGTGCGAGCGCATCCTTCTTACGCGGTTCCTGGTTTCAGAGCAGCTCACCTCCTCTCTGCTTCACACTAACAGCTCTGGAAGGACACACAAAGATGCAGTTTTAAACTTACAGCACACACAGGACTGCTGAGCCTCAGTCCTCCTTTCTAAACTATGACCAGGCCATTGTTTGATATCAAGAAAGGTCCTGAGGCTGTGCTTGAATGAGTTAAAAGAGAACCAACAATTTCAGCTGGCCAGTGCTGAAACACATCAGCAGAGGGGTTTAAGGGGAAAAAAGCCCCCAACACACTTGAAAGCATAAGAAAACCCATTGTAGACTGTACTGAAGAGATCTTGGGTACTTAAAAGGAGGCCAGACAGTGGACTGAGGGAAGAAAGAAGAGACTTCAGCATGGACAGGGGAAAAAAAATCCTCAATTAATCCTCCAATACACTGCTCTCCTACACATCTCTAAGTTTCTCCCTTTGCCAAGAGAAATTTTCCTTGTGCCAAAAAAATTACTAAACCCAAAACAAGAATAAAAGAACTACAGTGACCACATTTCACCCTAAACAGCAGCTGTTGTTAATAGAACTCTTACCAGGTAGAATTAGTCTTTCACATAACAGTTAACAGCAGCCTGGACAGAAAGGTCCACAGGTTTCCCACATTTACTTAAATTGCACTGATTTCAGTGGGAAGCCACATCACTTGGGGGATGTGGACCAAAGGCTTTCCATCTTCTTAATTCTCCAGCAGCAATGGGAGGCTGCATGTTATGAAACTGAAAATTATTTAACAGGTCCCACTGTTGTCAGCCCAGTGTTGTTAGGCTCTTTTTTGCAAGATGTCAGGCAGCTTTCACAGTATAATCTGGCTGTGAATCTCAAATTTGAAACCCCAACTATAGAAAAAGGGAGTGAGAAGTCTTCAGGAGCTCTAATGAACTGTGCTGCTCCTCTCCTCTGCTCATGAAGGAGATTCACCACCTTTTGCACTGCAATCATTATCAGCCTGCAGAGCAAAAAATTATCTCACTGGCCTTTGCTAATGCTGCCCAGGGGAAGAGACACTTGTGTCTCTCTGCTGTGTGCTTGGGAAGTAGAAAGAGAAACCTCCAGCTCCTCCCTTCCCTACCTGGACTTGTTGAAATCTCCTGCTGGTATGGGCAAGCACACAACTGGACATGAGCTGCCAGAGCTTCTGGAGACAGCTTCCAACCAAAGGCTCTTTTACCTGCAGGACAAACTGTGCACAGAGCTCTTGCCTCCTGAAAAGGAGGCACCTGGTGGGAGGAGGATGCTCCACCATCACTACAGTCACATGACATGGGTCCCTGCCACAGCTCAGAGCTCTGCTGTCCCCAGCAATTTCTTGAAATTCTTGAAAAAATGGCAAGCATGCCCTCCAAAGTTCAACCACAGCAAAAGCATCTCTGAAGGTAACAGGAAATCTGTTGCCTTTGGGAACAGAACTAGGTTCAAATGTTATTATGGTCTGGAGAACAGGTCAGACACAAAGATTAATTTAGCACACAATGCAGGTTTCTAATACAAAGAAATCGATGATCCCAGAAGCCTGGCCAGGACTACAAGATAACAAAATAAAAGGAAGCCCTATGCCTGGAAAATAATTCCAACATCAAGGACAATATACAGTGGAAGAACATCTATTCTGATATCTTGAAAATGAGCAGACGCTCATTTTAAAATAGATTCATCCTACAATTAGTGTTCAAAATGACTGCCATCCCTGTTGGCAACAGCACTGAGCTTTGCTATGGCTTAAAAGGAGGGAAGTATATTCCAAATGAGTAGTCCACACTATCTGGAGCAGAAATAATTTCCTACAGACTGGCACTAGCCTGCAACAGCAGAAGGAATCCAAAAAAGGCACTGGAATACCAGAGACCTCAGTACTCCCATTGAAAAGAAATGCCTCTGGTTTTCAGCTCTGCTGAACTTCTCTCTGTTACATGTTCACATCTCCCTCAGCCTCCATTACAGAACTGACCTGCTACAAAACCAACAGAACACAAACAGCCTACAGAAAAGGTACTTAAAAATGGTATCTCCCCCCCCTCCATTCTTTTCTAGACCAGCTTTATTTGATGAATAAAAGAAACAGATAATAATTTTTTTTTATAAATAACCACTTACTCTCATCTTGGCAGATTGTTTTTCTGTGAATTTTTCATGACAGCATTTGCAAGACAGTCCTCTAAAGCCCAATACTTGCTAAATGAAGATAACCATCATGCATGAAAGTACCAGTCTGGGATTTGAAAAGAATTTTATCCCAGGCTCCATGCAAAACTTGTGTGGCCTAGAATAAGACACTAACAACTGCTTTTTTACCTTGGGGTCTACCTGCCCTACCTCATTAATTGGAGAGGCTCTTGCTTGAGAAATTAGGGAAAATATCTGCCATGAATTTGCAGTAGTAATTACAGAACATGAAATTAATTTCAGAAGATAACACTTTGCTATACAAAACCTTACTGTCAACATGCCAAGCACTCAGTATGTCTACTACTCAACTCCTGAGCTAACTCTCAAGTGTCTTCTCCTGAAATCTTATTTAAGCCCTACATGTTCTCTAGACTGCTATGAAGATACCTTCACCTCCAGGTTTTACATTCTTTTACATTTATTTTTACTGTACCAACCAACCCTCCAGCCTTGACCTGGCAAGCTTCTTGCCCAGAGTGCCAGCCATGACCTGTAGTGTAAGGCACCTCCTATGACACAGCCTCCTTCAGGATGGTGCTATCCATGTGGCTCCTCCACAGAGCAGCAATGCATGCCCAGCCCGTGACACAAGAACCAACATTTGGCCCCAAAGAACTGGAGCTCAGGAAGGCACAACTTCCCTCTTGTTCCTTTTGCAAGGGTCTCCTATGAGCAATTACATATTTCTTTGCAGAAGAACAGGTCTGATGAGGATCCAGCTGTGATGTCTGGGTGCACTGATCAGCAGGGTGCTCTCTGCTGCCCACCTACCCACATAGAGGACTCCCTCTTTCGTCTTTCCTGCTGCCTCTGCCACACCCTGCTTGGTTTTCTCTGCTGCTGCTACGACTCCCTCCTTTGCCTTGGAAAGCCCTTTCATGAACACATCCATGGCTGAAGACTTTCTTCACACAGCTCTGGAAGAAAAAAAAGAAAACACAGTACATACTTTCAGTAAGGTTTTTTCAGCTTTTTATCCCAGAAAGGGGAAAAAATATTTTAACTGAATGGGATCACAATTACTTTAAAATTATATTATTTCTACCCCCAAACAGTACAGGTAGATGAAACAGATACTCCATTCCCACAAAATCCTCTGGAGAGGTTGCCAATAATGCAGTTCTAATTGGAAGATGGTTTCATTGATACAAGTACTTTCCTTGCCTCTCAAGGCATCACTTCTTCCAAAGGACAGTCATGTTCATGTGCTGATTACAAGATTTAGCCCTGTGATTTGATGATACTCCACCTCTAACCCAGAGGAAAAAAGCAAGCTTAAATAAACACCAGCAACTTAAAAGAAACAAACAGACCAAGCTGAAAAGCAAACCACATAAACCAAAACCTCTCATAAATGACAAATGTTCACTTGTTGTAAGAAACTGCCATTACAACCCAGGACTAGGGGAAATATAAAACGCTGCATTTCCAGTAATCCAGCATTCTGCACACAGTCCACATCACTCTTTTGGAAACTGAGTTTTCCTGAACGGGGTCCTTGCATGCATCGCAACTGAGAAAATATCTAACTAAAAAGCAAAAGCAAGAACACAGTATTTTAAAAGAACTGCACTTAAGCTACCAAGAGAATCCTCTGGCAGCAATACAATCCAGTGCTACACTGAAACCACCAAAATAGTAATTAAAACCCAGAGTCAGTGTCCCTTCAACAAATCCATTATCAGCAGTCCTTTCTCTTCCTCCACCCACACAGACAGAAGTGCTGCCTGTTATCTTCTCTTCTTTGCCAGAGGCTGAGTAGGAGGAATGGATGTCTAGGAAGGCATCTGGGCTGTCGCAGCTTTCCACTAACTCGTGATGAGCGTGCGAAGAAAGGCAGCGTTCGTGCTCCAGCCCACTGCCCACGGTTACCTGCAGGATGGCGAGGAGGGGGTGCCTCACACACAGCGCCGGGGGAGGCAGGACCCGGCCCGCGGGACCTCCGCTCCTCCGCCGGCAGGGTCCCCCGGACCAGGTGGGGGCGAGGGGGGAACCTGCGGACCGCGGGTGTGTATCAAATAACCCACGGGCACCTGCAGAGCGAGGAGGGAGCGAGCGGGACGTCGCGCCCATGTGTACGTGCGTGTATAGAGAGATACACATATACAAACACGCACATACATACGGACACGTACACACGGCGAGGCACCTACCGAGGAAAGCAGAGCGGCGCGACCCTGTGGGCACCCACGGGCTCCCGCGGACACGCCGTCGGCACTCGGCGGACACGGCGCCCGGCTCCCTCTCCCTCCCCCGTGCCCACACGAGGACGTGCAACAGGATGTCTCTCCCTATCCTAGGTATCCTGTCCCTACGGAGCTCTGATTCCGTGTACACGCACGGNGCTCCCCGTTGAGTGTGCGCCCCCCGCCCGGCCCCCTGCGCCCACCCTCTCACGTCCTCCGCGGCAGTGAGGTGGGAGGTGTGATAGATAAACCCGGAGCGCCTGTTCGCTGGAGGCAGGCCAAGGGAGAAGCGAGGGTAAAAGGCAGGCTGGGCGGTTTGGTCCCCTGGGAACAGTCACCACTCCCTCCGAAGGCTGGAGCGCCTCATCTCAGAGGTGTAAGGAAGCTGTTGATGCGGCACACCCCCGGGTCACTTCACCAAAGCCTTAGAAAATCTCCCCCAGCATCTAATCGGTTTTTCATCCACTTCCAGATCTTCGCCCCTGAATGGCTGCAGTTCAATGTGACTGTTCTCACAAAATTCATGATCCCAGCTCATTTTAAGCACGGGAGGTGCTTAAGCTCTTGCAGGTGTAATTTGAGTCTTACCTCCATTGCACACACACAAGAATTTTCATCCCAAACGAAGAGCAGTACAGCCAGACTCGCCCAATCCTTACACTTCTACTGGCATCCTCCACTACACAATCCATGACCACTGCCACCCAAATCTTGAGTCGATACAGAGTCACTTTCTCCCCAGAAAGGGAAACCTATCAAACTTCTCTATTTTGGTCACAGAATTTAAGCATGAAAAGCCAAGACCAGTAGGAGACAAGGCACTAGAACAGATGGACCTTCAGCTTCAGTACATCAATTCAAATCCTGCAAGACTTACAGAAACAGCTTGGGTTTTATTGCACTCCAAAAGGAGAAACAGAACGTGGCATAGATGAGATACAAGGTTGTGAGCTGCAAGGAGCATCTTTCATCCATCATCCTGTGCAGACAGCTGATGCATCCCTGGTTTTGTTTTCATGCTGAACATGTAGTGCAGAGTCTTACTTTTGTCTGGTTTCTTTGTAAGTCTTAATATTTCTGTACTGTTTGGTAAACTTTCTTTTGCTTCATTCTACTAGTAGTTTTAATCAACCATGCATTAAGCAACAGATTTTACTTCTTCGTGTAAGAATCTGCAGACTGGTAATACAAATCATTTTCTCATAATTATGCCCTCAAGAGAACCTTAAAAAAAAGCCCAGAAATTAAACTACATAACATACCTCATCTCATTCATCCTGTGCAGCACATTCATAGTTAGTAGTGCAACAGCTAGATATGGTGTTTCTATTTTCTTCCTGTTTTGGGGAGAGGACAATAGGTACAGTTCCAGACAGTAAATAAAATTTAATCAAAATCATGTTAATTGGCCCAATTTATGTATTTTAGTATGTAAATTGAGTCATTGAAAACCTTTCTGTCAGACATTCTCTACTGCCCTGTGGAGTAAACTTAGACCCCCAAATTAGAATTAAAGTGAATATTGTACTCTTTATATAAGTATTATCTTCAGATTTAAAGAAGGCTTTTGTTTTTCCAGCATGCAAGTGACTATGAGTATGAAATGTTGCTTTTTATTATGCTGATATAAATCTGGATAGACTTATTGTATTTAACTATGTTAGCAAAAACAGATAATCCAGTATGATGAATAACCTTGTACAGTTATGGCACTGTTTCTAAAAAGTTTACGAAGAAGAGCTCAAATGTTTGCAACTCCTAGCTTTTGCAAGCAGTCTTTTTTTGCCTTATGTTTATCAAAGGCAAGCATTATGTTCTTCTGTTAAACAAAGTAACAGCTTGTCCTTTAACAAAATCATGCAGCTAGAAAAAGAGAGGTAAAAACCAGGAGGGATCAGTTGCCACAACAGAAGTAAAGCTTAAAATTTCAGCTGTAGTGTTCAAGCTAGGCAGCTGTTAAATTCTAAATCATAGGGTAAGAGGCACAGTAAGAAAAGAAATAGACTACAAATGTTGACACAAGAAATTCTTAATTCTGAAAATGAATGGGACTTAAGTGGAAAACAGAATTAAATATAGTAGAGAAGGGGCATTGTATCTCCAAGGCAATTCCTATTTAAACCACATTGTCTACAACAGCTGGCTGGGGCTTTTTTTAGATTGTCTCTTCAGTACCATTAGTATCACAGTAAGTTCTCCCCTGAAGCCTTTTCTGTCTGAAGAAAGGATAGTAGCAAACAGATTGCCCACTGATCACATTTAAAACAAATCTTTGTTTAATGACACTGTTTACTTCACGTAAGCATCTAGAGCAAAAATCAATTAAGTAGTATTCTTTAATCCATCTTGCCTTGCAGGCTAATTCATTGATTCAGTTGCTAGTGATCATCTACTTTATCACTATGAAAAGAACAATTATGGACAACTGGAAAAGGTTGCAGAGTAAAACTGATCAGAACTTACTGGTTTGGGGTTAAAAAATTCAAATATAGAACTATTCATGTGGAAACAAGGTATTCGTCTTGAACACTACATACAAAATTGACAGCTTTCTCCTATTTATTCAGAGTGACTCACACAGGCTCCCTGTGTTAGCACAGAACTGCTAGGTGATGCTCCTCAGAGGAAAGGTACCTTTGAAAACCTGAAAGCTGCAGTTTGAAAAGAAACTGTCTTAGAGCAGTCTGTTCACAGTTAACATTGATTGCTCCACTGCAAGGTCCTTCTACTGATTGCAGATTATCTGAAAATGGTCTTAATGGGATAAATACATTAACTGTGAGAAACTGTGAACTCTTCATGCACATATAGTCCACACATTGGATTTCTTACAGAACAGTTTACTATGTGAATTTCTTTAGAGGCAACTGGGAGTTCAGATCAGTTTCCTAGACTCTTGCATCACAATGTTTGCATTTCTATTCCCACTCAGCTCCCTCTGTGGACCATTAGTGTCTTTACTGACCATGCTGTAACTACCTGTGTGCATAGCCCCTTTCTGAGAACTCAAAAATATGCTCAATATGAAAAAAAAAAAAAGATGAAGAAGACCTCATCTTTGCTTATAGGTAAGCCTGAGATTTAGCAAACTATTATCTTAATGCTTATCATGCTCGTAGGTGTTGTAATTTAACACTCCAGAGCATGCATGGTGTTCCCATGATGTTTACACAACTGAAAGTTAAGCACATGTATTAAAGCCTTCATAGAATCAACATGCAGCTCATATCAGAGTTAATTTCCCAGTGGAAGCATTCTGTTTATTAATTTAAAATTAATATTCATTGTTATGCAGCGGTTGCCATTTCCAGTGCAGTCCCATTGCAAAGATTTCAGTTTGTGAACTGTTTTGATAGACAGAACAGTGTGCTCGTTATGGGCTGGGTTATTGGATGTCCATTGTCATGTCATGCAGCCAAGAGACACAAACAGAACTGATTAAAAATGTTTTAATTGATGTGGACATATATGACATATATGTACTGTATTGGAGTGCTTGGAGATTTGCACACACATACACACACAGGTGTACATATATGTATATTTAAGGAATATTGATGTTTGTCTCCCATCTGGTTGATTTCAGCTCAGCTACACTAACCTTGACACAACTCTAACCACCAGACAGAAGGGTCTCACAGCTTTATACCATCTCTGTTACAGGCAAAACCTGCCAGACCTTTATCTCTCCTTCAGTGGTGAAGCTACAGAGCTATCACAGTTTTCTTAAGCAATGGTAATATTTCATTAATTAATCTATCTGGGCTAGAAATTCAGTGCTGAAGGTCACAGAAACTCTGTCTGTTGCACCTGGAACCTTAAGCAAAGCCTTTCTCTGAGTATCTTGAGTGCCAAGGAAGCCATCTGGTAGCATGTTTCTACTCAGAGACAACCAGTAGGTCAGACGAGGCTAACCTAAGGGTGCCTGGCAAAATCAGTGTTGATTGTTCTTTAAGATGTTTCCCACAGAATCACAGAATATGATGAGTTGGAAAGGACCCAGAAGGATCATTGATTCCTTCTCTGCACAGCTCCATCCCCAAGAGTCACACCATGTGCCTGAGAACATTGTCCAAAGGCTTCTTGAACTCTGTCAGTCTGGTGCTGTGAGCACTTCCCTGGGGAGCCTGTGGCAGTGCCAAATCCCTCTCTGGCTGAAGAACCTCTTCCTAATATCCAACCTAAACCTCCCTGATACAGCTTCAGGCCATTCCCTCAGTCCTATCACTGGTCACCACAGAGAAGAGATCAGTGTTTGTCCCTCCTCTTCCTCCCTCAAGGAAGTTGTAGGCTGCAATGAGGTCTCCCCTCGGTATCCTCCAGGACAAGTTGCATAGCACCAATGGATCAATTGTAACTGAAAGAAACAATCACCTTCCTCCCATGTGATGCAATGAGTTATCAGCACCTCTTATAACTAAAATGCTAATGCTAAAAAGGTGGAAATCATCAAGCCAGGATCAGGTCTGATGCCTGTCTCGTCCCAAGTTTCTGCTTGACTGAGAAGCCAGCACCAGATGTCTGCAAGGTCGATGATAAGACAGCATGTTCTAAAGTATCCTGCTGCAAATATAGGCATCTGAGCCAGTGCAGGCACAGCACATTAATTACCTGGATGGCAGCATTTCTCAAGAGGTGCACCAGGAAGGCAGCAGCTTTAATTAGTTACTACAGTTAGTTACCAGAAAGCTGTTTGAACAGGTGGAAAACCCAAACAGGAGCATACTTCATTCTATCAAACTGTCTTCTTTCTGTAATTTCTAAGGGATGGTAGACATCACATAAAAGAAAAGTGGTGGTTTTCATTCAGATATTTACCCATTGGGAGAACCTAAAGTCTTCTCTGGAAGAGGCAACACATGATTCTCTTCTCATTTCTCTGAGTCCTACGTTCTAGCTTCCCAGCCAAGTTGTCCCTTGGATATTTTTGCTGGTGCCACTCCAATCACCATAAACTCAGAGCACCGTCATCAGTTGCCAGCACATTTTTTGTAACACCAGCTACTGGTCCAATTCAACTCCCATTCATGCTGACATTAAACCAGAGACTGACTCAGGGGAACCAAAAATAGCAAAGGAAATATCAGTATAAATACATTATTATCTGTTACAGTTTCTTTGGTTTCTTTATTTATTACATGGAATCACTTACAGGAATCCTATCTTAGTGCAATCCCCAACCCGTAGGCCTGTACCTTCTTGTTGGTTTTTGTATTACCAAAAAACATACAGGAACTTGTCTTGATTGAAAATTCTTAATTTTAAGGCAACACCCTGAGCTATTAACATTTATCTATATGGAGCAAATAACTGTGAGGAGCCACTTCAGATTTCTTACATCAAGGGACATATACGCAGGCTTGGGCAATGCAGACAATCAATAGAAAAAAAATTACTTTTCCTCATAATCACACACAAAATAAATATACTTGTAAATTTAATTTAAATTACCATTACAGTTACAGCCTCAAGCTCAAATCTTGGAAAAAAACCCCTACCTTAGAAACATTTAATTTCTGTTATGCTGTCCAATTTGTTTCAATTCACAAGCAGTTTGCAGCATTCACATTTGCAGTGATGCCCAGGAGGCAGGAGAAAAAGACTGGAAACATCACTTCAGTAAGGGACAAGATAGTTAGGTAAGGGACAAAGGGAAGACAAAGCAGCAAAGAGGGTGGCAGTGGTAAAAATTAAAGGCCACAGTCAAACCCAAGTCAAATTTGTGTAGGTATCTCAATGAGTGGTTTGTCCAGAATGAAATTGTAGTTTGTCAGTGAGCTAAGCAGTGATTTCTAGAGAATGACTTTTCATGTGTGAAGATTTCCATTTGTATATTGAAATACAGATGCAGAATTTGTGCAGAATCAGTGTATCAGGAGTTTACCTTCTTCTTATAGTACTAATCTACAGGAAATATTCAAAATATTAAAAAAGTTAAATTTGTTTTCCCTATAAATATATTTTGGTATTCACTTCACTCATAACTGCTGATGAATGTCCCATTGTGCTTGAAATTTTTTAGGCATGGTCAGACAATTTTTTTGGCTCAAAGGGGCTTATTATCTTGGTTTCACGACAAGATACCAACAGGGGAATAAGGCACAGATGAAGAATTTCAGAAGTAGTGAGAATGAAACAGGTGAACCATTCACAGTAACCGATAATCACAGATCACTGCCTTCCTAGGTACCAACTGCTCTGTGAAATGAGAATTTGACATTTCTGTAGCAGTAAGTTCTTTGTACCTCTGGTACATACTCATCAATACTATTTTTGCTGGCATCCTCATAACCATGTTGCTAGGGACTTATGAAGTTTCCTCCAAAACCTAAAGCCTTTCAGAACTACTTGAAATGGGCATAAATCAGAATTTCCTCTTGCTATCTATGACCCAAATGCAGATTTCATTATTCTATGCTCTGCTGAAGAAAGGCATTCCCTATCATCAGCAAACTTGAGTTTCAATTGGAAATATGTCGGATTACATGCTTTTGAACTGAGCATTCAAACTCCTAAATGAACGTCAATGTTGTTCACTTAAAATCATTGTGCTGACCACCTTAAAGAAATGTTGAGTATTATATTTCCATTTAGTGATTTTTAAAACATTGTGTTTCAGTCACTGCTACTTTTGTCTGTTGTGAATAATATAGCATTTACTCTGTAGGGGTGTCTTGGGGTGATTCTGTGACAATCCTGTATTCTCCATCACCTGCTGGAATTTTTTGTACCTTTAAACTGCAGCCGGGAGGACTCTTCAAAGCAGCTCACTTGACCTTGCAGCTGGAATGTTTACAGATTTTTACCTACTTGAAACTTTTTTTCCCTCTGCTGTAGCAGAGGAGGGGGGGTTGCTCTCAATCTTTTGGCTTTCAGCTGGAGAGGGACTGAGATCTGCCTCAGCGGCTTCTGTTCCTTCTTGGACTGGTTTTTTTTTCACTTTCTTGAGCCCAAACGTTGGGCGCCAATTAATAATGTGCCAGTTTGGACACAAATCCAGGAGGAAACAACCCAAAAAGGCTGTCTCTTTCTCCCTCTCTCCTGCCAG
>VZRX01015397.1:35298-103622 GCA_013398075.1 Notiomystis cincta | reverse complement strand
CCCTCCCAGTCCCTCCCAGTGTCGCTCATGAGCAAACTGAGATACGGATCTTTGGAAGTATCACAGAAGTGTCGCTGGAGGTGCCTTTCTGAAGGATCTGGAAATAAAGAGAACATCCCATGATTAACCTGTTTCTCACAATTGCCCCCTTCACCCTTTTCCTCTCCTCGTTCCCAGATTAAAGAGGTTCATCTTCCCCCATCTGATGTGCCACAGACCCCTCACCACCTCAGTCACCCTGCATCAGATTTTCTAGGTTTTTCACAGTTATCTCCCCTCTCACAGGAGAGGGATTGGACATCTACCAGGAGATAGCAAAAAGTCAAAGTTGCCTGGGCTAAATCACCTGACTGACAATTCCCAGCTGGGAGACACCAAACTGTGGGGTAATTGCTATTTAAAGCAGATTAATGCTAACGAGGGTATTGGGATTCACTGTATCACCTCATCCACTGAAACAGCAAAGCAGAACATTTACTAATCTGGTCAAGAAGTGTCTCATCATGACAGGAATGAAAACAGCAATAAAATACTTTTATCAGCAATTCTGTTTCCAGTCTGATAGGGCAAATATCCCAGGCAGACAAGAACATGGGATTTGTCTTTCAGATTCCTGGAAAAAAAACCAGGCTCCTGGAAAGATCTAAGAATGTTTCTATCTTGACTATGCTGTTTTTTATCAGTACATGCAAAATATTTAATGCAAATTCTCCTTGGGTGTGCCGTTGCTTTTATGGACTTTTTATTGCTTATAAACCAAATCACGTCATCGCTGGTACTTTCTCTGACCCTTTAGTTAAAATGTCACCCCAAGGACAATCACATCTTTGTGTGTTCAGTGTTTGCTGAGCTCTCCAGGATCCTTGGATTTGCATGGGGTGGGAGCAGAGCCACACCCAAGGGTGAGACCAGCCCCGTCAACACTGCCTGCAATCATTCTGCATTTTTTCCAGGAAAAGAATTGAAATGTTCTCAAAAATAAAAGCTTCTTTTGAAATTAGCGAAAATTTCTCTTCTTCTATTTCCTAGGTGGGGGCAAGTCAGAAATTCACTGATATTAAACAAAAAGACAAAAAGAAGGGTGACTGAGCACTGGAATGGGCTGCTCAGAGAGGTCATGGAGTCATCATCCTTGGAGACATCCAAAAGTCATCTAGGAATGGTCCTGGGCATTCAGATCCAAGGGAGGTAAGAGTGGATGACCCCTCAGTGTCCCTTCCAACCTCAATTACTCCAGGATTCTGTGAAGAAATGGGTTTCAGCCTTCATATTTTTGTACATTTGAAAGGAAGAAAATTTTTTTGCTGTTAAAACAATTTATTTTCCTGCTTGCTTTAAATACTGTCTGGATTTATCCCTTTATGGGGAAAAAAAAAAAAGGAAAAAAACAAGGGTTAACAAACATTTCTGAAACACAGGAAGAAAATGGGAATATGGGCAAATCAGAACATAATAATTGTCAGATGGATGGGAAGCCAAAGGTTAATGGGAATAGAAGCAGATAAATACAACGTTTCTGGATAGAAGGGATACGGGGTTTGTTCCAGTGGCATCTTCCCTTATGCAGCTCCCAGGGACAGACCTCATTCCCAGAGATGTGTCCATGTTTGTGCCATCCATCATCTGCAGTTGAACTTGGAGAAACAACTGCAACCTGGCAATATCTTGCTGAGACATACAAAACTTTCGATGCAGAAAAACTGCTCAATATTTCCTGGGATTAGGCTTCCAGGGGAATGTGCTGAAGATGACTGAGGAAACCTGGACATTTTTATGCTGTATCCTCCAGAGCACTGCTGTCACCTGCCTGACCTCCCTATGGCATCAGTGAGCCGTAAGAATGAATACTAAGGGAAGCTGATGTGTGTGACAAGGAATAAAGGACAAGGGATGCCTGTGATCAGCTCCAAGGGTTGAAATGTGATTGCACCAATATTCAGGTTGTGTTACGTTCCTCAGAAACCCCAGTCTGCACAAGACCACACATTTCTGCTGCTGAATATATTTACATTTGAATTCCATTTCCCTCCTGAGAGGTGTTTGTCAGACACACTGCTCTGATTTAATGCTCTTGGTTTAGTGCCATACACAATGGGTGAGATTTAGAAGGAAGTCGTGTTTCCTCCTCACTTTTTCCTGTTCAAGCAAAGCAAAAGTCCTCTCTAGACCCGTGGACCGAAGAGGTGGGTCTTTCGGGAAAACCCCAGATCTCAACAGATAATTGACAAGATCACAGGAGAGCAAACTCCTCAATCCCATGCAGAGAAGGCCATGTATGACCTGTACCCAGTTTGGGTAGTCCCAGGTACTTGAAAGATGCTTCCTTTTTTATAACTCAGCACCAAAATGTGTATTTCTCTCATGTTTTCTCATTTTTCTTTTTAAATACACTATTAGACTAAAATTTAAATCCCATTTTAAGCTCAGAATTAAATACTGCAGTAAAATCTGTTCTTAAAGATTGTGAACATTAAATGGAAGCACTAGAACAGAACAGAAGCACTTTCATTGCAGGAAGATCCTGAGATCAATTCACTTTTCAATAATGAGTTTCCTTCCATGGTGTGAGTATTGGCATCACAGGGAGCAGAGCAAAGGAGACAATTTCACTTCCATAAGAGCCATAAATCAGAAAGGAACCCATAGCTCTGATAAAACCCACTATGCAGGGCAGCAGGTCCAGCCCTGTCACCGGGCTGCTCCAAAGGCTTTTCGTGGATTTTTGTGGGGCCCTGTATGAAACTGCGCACTCAAATATCTTTTGTAAGCCAAGAGTGGTTAAACTGAGGGGGAGGGGGGCAGCAGAGGGTTGGAGGGGGAAGGGAGGATAATAGTAAAACTCAGACTGAACTTTCCTGACTGTTTTTAATTCTTCTAAATTGGTTCTATTTAAGCTCTCATACTACATCTCACACTGGTTTGAGGTTCTGGCATTGATCCTGAAAAGTCTCTTTAGGGAGTTGTTGTTTTTGTTACAAGTCTATTTATTTCCTCTCCTGTATGACGATACTGGGACCAGTTCATAGAATCGTTCTCTACAATGCGTGATGTTACAGACTCCTCATCTAAATAGAACACAGGTGCTTTTAATGTATTTAATTTAATACTTAATTCATTGGCTTATATATTCGATTTAATATTTAATTTAGTATCAGGCTCCTGTGTCACAATGGTCCGCACAAACTCATTCTCTAAAAATTACGTTTTTATCCCTTGATAGTTGCAAATCAAAGAGAAGAGCAAAGGCAGTTGGGGTAGGACTGTTCTTTCCTAAGCAGGATAAATATGCTGATAGATGAAGTTGTGTTGCATCCTGGCCTTGAAATGTGCTTTTTCAGAATGCAATAACTGCCTGTTTGGAGTTTCTTTATGTTGACCAAAAACTTTGAATGATCTTATACAACATTTGCTTAACACTTGTTACTATACCCAGGTTTCAGTCCAAGAAATCATGTGAAAATTCAATTTTTACACCAATCTACAAAATTCCCAGCTAATAATGGTCTAATAGTGGATTTAAGAAGAAAAATGAAAGAACAGCCATGAAATACACATTTTGATGCTGGGCTATAAAAATGTAAGAATCTTCCAAGTACCTGGGACTTTGTACCCAGGACTCACAGATTCGCCGCCTGGTCTCAGCATTCTAAATCTGTTTTCCCAGCCTGTCTCTGTGCTTTGGAGCAGGCGGGGATACAAGATAATTCCCAAGCCCAGACTTTACAACAAAGGTTGTTTATGAGCATCTCTGTGGCTTGAGACAGAGCATGGGGTTCTGGGAAAGCAGAAAGTTTGCACGGATTCACAGACATCAGCAATGAACCCACAATTGTCCTTGAGCTACTGAGAGGTTGAGGGAGAAAAAAATAGACTAAAAATACACTGCTGATCTCAGGGTACCTGACAATGCCAAGGGAGGTTTGGTGATGCTCCAGTTTATGTTCTCCCCTCTCCCCTGGCAAGGGACAGTCAGGTGAGATAACAGAGCTGAGCCAGCAGCTCTTTGCTCTGACCTGTGATAGCTGAAGGCTTTGTCTTATCTCTGATATAAAAGCAGTGAAAGCCAGCAGATATTTCCTTGAAATTCATCATGGCTTTCCTTCCCTCACTCCCTGGTGTTTACAGGCCTTGAAGTGGATGCTGATGACTGCAGGGTCGGAGGAGGGGCAGCAGCTTCCCTGTGCAAGGAGCACTTTTTACATTTTCCTAAATAAATACAGCAAATAAATCCTAAAGCCAGGGGTTATTTCTTAAAGCAAATAAATCTTCTCCTTTAAAGCAGCAATACCCAGTTGTTTAATACAGATACCCCTCCAGAACCTGGCACATCCCAATGGACTCACTGATCCCTTCCATCTTGGGATATTCTATGATCATGTACCCCATGAACATTAGCAATTCATCACATCGGCCTGGTGATTCTACACAGGATGAAACCTGCAGGGTGTGGCTGGTGGAGGCCCTGGCAGTGCTGGGTTACATGTTGCACTCCATGACCCCAGAGGGTTTTTCCAGCCTTAACAATTCTATGATTCTGTGATTCCCACAGGCTGTGCAGGTGGCTGAGCTGGAAACCAGCCTGATGAAATCCCTGCTCTGCTCTGAGCCACAGCTCCAGTTCCCAGAGAGAGCTGGCAAAGTTTGGGTTCTGGAGAGGCTTTCTAAGACTGCTGCAAAATTAGATCTCCACTCCTGGCTCTTGGCTTCCTTTATTTGTCATCCTTTCCACATTATCTTTATCTAACCCAGGCCATTCTATGTTTGTTTCTTTTCCTGTGTGCCCCCCACCCCTTCTTCCCCGGGGACACAACCTCCTGCTGTCAAATCAACCCCCCAAAATCACAAAGCCAGAAAGGGCAAAATGAAGGTTTTGTGCCCTCCTTTATCCCCCTCTTCCCCTCTCCAGTGCTCTACACACCAGGCTAAACAAGCCTGGGGTGTCCCAGTGGATGGCCCCCGATCCAAAGGGGCAGAAGATTTGTGGGAAGGTCTCTAGTTCAGCCATCCTGTCCCGCCTGAGCACTGGCAGTGTTTCAGCAGGATCTTGGTTCTAATCCTGTTTCCAACAAGTCTCCTTTGCAAAATCCATAACCTCCTTCTCTGCAGGAGCTGGAAAATAGTAAGTCCCTTCTCTATGCAGAGAAATAACTTTAGGTTTAAAATAAGCCCCTGCAGTGTTTGCGTTAGGAAATCCCATTTCTCAGAGGTGCCAAATTCAAGGCAGAACAAAGAGCCTTAGTGGGACTCTCTTTGGAATTTGTTCTGGATGCATTTTGTCCTGGAGTAGCCAAGATGTTGGATGTAAGGAAACCTCTCCTACACCCTCACAGTTTACCTGTCAAATGAAGTAGGAATTTATACACCTAATGATAATTTTCTAACATCAATTCTGGATTTAGGCACCAAATTCCTGGGCTGAGGACGCAGGTTTGGAGCACTGAAAGTGTTGGTGGGACTTGGTTGCTGAACTGAGGGCTCCATATATAGAAATGGAGATAATAGTTCAACAGTTACAAATAGGAGGGAAAAAATTCAAATCTCTGATATGGACTTGCATTACCATGACGGACCTGGGGGTCCTCGGCCTGGAGCAAAGGAGGCTCTGGAGGGGGGACCTTGTGGCTCTGCACAACTCCCTGACAGGAGGGGGCAGCCATGGGGGTTGGACCCTGCTCCCAGGAAGGATGTGAGGGAAGAGCCTCAGCTTGTGCCAGGAGAAGGTTAGGTTGGACATCAGGAGGAATTTCTCCATGGAAAGAGTGGTCAGGCCTTGGCAGAGGCTGCCCAGGGAGGTTTGGAGTCCCCATCTCTGAGTGTCCAGGGAAGGCCTGAGTATGGCACTCAGTGCTCTGGGCTGCATGACAAGGTGGGTATCAGGCACAAGTTGGACTCAATGATCCTGGAGGGCTTTTCCAACCAAGTGGTTCTGTGATTCTGTGACTACAAATCAGTTTAAATTCAGGACATTACTGAAAGACATCTTTTATTCAGGGAAGCTGCAGACATGAACACCTTATATGGGGAAAAAGCAAAGAGCCAAGAAGAGTATGCTAAGACAAAATCCACCAATAACAAACAAAACTAAACTAAACTAAACAAAACAAACCTCAAATTATTACTATTTTTATTGCCTATACAGCATATAAACATGGGCAGATAATTTCTTCACAATCTTGCCACCAATAAATAAAACAACAGGCAATGTTTTCATTTAAGCGCGATTCCAGCACTGCACTTTGGAATTCCTTTCTCCCAAAGAGAGTTTAAAAATTCTTGATATCCAACCAAGGAAGAAGTGTTCCTGTGCTCCTCTACACCCATTCCCTAAATCAACAACAATCAGTACGAGAAAGAGTCTGATTTCTGGCTGTCAAAGTGTTCCTAAACACTTGAATTCATCTTGAGTTACTTGTTACAGTTCTGCTACAAACTCAAAGGTGTCACCTGCAGACAGGTAGAAGGGAAAGGGATCCAACACACTGGGAAGGAGGGACTGGGAAAGGGAATAATCTAGTGATGATATGTGTAGGGGAGGCCAAATCACAGGCAGATATTAATGATTAGATACTACTTATTGGACATTAAATATTAGATGTTAAATATTATTAAAAAGGCTGCAGGGGATGCTGAGTTTCACCCGGCTTGTTCAAATCCAGGCAAAATAGTGGGAAATGAAACCCAGGGCATTTCCATTCCAGTGTCACCCAACTCTTGGATCACTTGCATCTCTTAGAGGAGTCACAGCCTCCTTATTGGCAGAATTGCTCTGGTATTGGCCCCTGATCCAGATGCTGCAAGACTGCAGGGATATCCCCACAAGCTGGCAGCTCCAGTTTGGCTGGAATGGGAGATGAAGCCCAGGAATATTGATTGGTGAAAATACACAATCGTGCCACAGGAATGCACAAATTTCCAAGCTGGACATATCTTGTGGGGGTTTTTCCATCTTCTCAGAAGCAGCCAGCGCAGGCAGCATTGGCACAGATCTCACACAGGTCATCCTCAGCAGCCAGGCCTATCCGGGAGAAAGGAGGGAGTCAGTCAAATGCCAGAAGAGCAAAGCTACCTGTCAAAGCACTTGGATATTCCTTTGCATTCCTATTTTATCATTTTAAAGATCCTTGTAGGTAATACTGCTTTAGCTCATGCTAAAATCTGGCTGAAGGAATGAAATCGAACCTGAATTCCTTGGGAAGCAATGTGAACATGTGGAAGCAAGAGGACAACAGGACATGGTAGCATTTCATCCTAAAGTGTCCCTTGTACTGGACAGTAGATGAATGCAATATAATAACTTTAAAAAGCAAACACTGCAGCAGCAGCCCATGGCAGAGGGACTTTGGACAAGGTAGAATGGCTTAAGCTGAAGAAGGGTAGATTTAGATGGGATATTGGGAGGACATTCCTCCCTGTGAGGGTGGGGAGGCTGTGGCACAGGTTACCCAGAGAAGCTATGGCTGCCCCAGCCTTGCAGGTGTCCGAGGCCAGGTTGGAGAGGGCTTGGAGCAGCCTGGAATATTGGAAGGAATCCCTGCCGATGGCAGGGGATGGAATACAATGAGCTCTAAGGTCCCTCCAACCAAACCATTCAGTGATTCCATTATTCCACTTGGATGAACTTTTCCATGGTCACAGCAGTGGGATGTGCCCAGGGAACAGCGCAGCTCAGCACTGCAGGAATTTTCCTTAGGGGCTTTGTGGAGCCCAACCCTTGCAGGTGAAAGGGAGCACAAAGGCAGCACAAACTCTCCCAGCTGCCCTAGAAGTGACAGAGAAGTAATTTCATGGCTTTGCCTCCTACTATTGAAATGTTTAGGTTGAAAAGTGTGGTAAAAATGAAAACTATGGAATATGAACCACATACTCAGCCTCCTAAAAATCATGAGTGCATCTTCCCTCTTGCACACAGGCCAGAATTCCTCAGGGAGGTGTTTTTCTTGGCATAGGGAATAGCTGGCCATGGGAACAACCATGCGAGGGTTGATGTGTCTGTTTCCATCCATGAGTTCCTTCAGCTTCTTCACGGACTCCAGGGGGAATTTCAAGTCTCCATCCTGTGCAGAATCAGAAAAAAGAGGTGTCAGGAAGTCAGGCCTTTGGCAAATCCATTCCATTTCCACCAGGAGCTCTCCCAAAAAATGTAACAGAGGGAAAAGATGGTGTTGAAAGAAAGCCCAGATAAAACCTGTGCTGAATGAGGGCAGTGGACAGAGGGAGAATTCGGACTTGGCTCAACCCCGAGACAGACCCATAAAATCTGGGATAGGAAGACCCAGGCTGGGAATCTTCAGTCTAGAAAAGAGAATATCACAGAATCCTGGAATAGGTTGGATTGGAAAGGACCTTAAAGCTTTTCTTATTCCACCCTCTGCCATGGGCAGGGACACCTTCCACTAGACCAGGTTGCTCCAAGCTCCATCCAGCACTTCCTGGGGTATGTGGTAGAGATCTACAAAAAAGAGTTGAGTGGGGGTAAATGGGAATTTGTTTGGTTCACTCTTTCTCCTAACACAGTAGTGGAAGTGTCAAGTGTTGGCTGTGACATGGCAGAGTGTGACCACACAAAAGCAGCTCTTCTTTCATACCACACATTGTTGAGGGCTTAAACCCTTCACCCTAAGACATGGTGGAAAATTTCCATTAATTTAAAATCACAGAATCTCTTGAGTTGGAAGGGACCCACAGGGATCATTGATTCCAGCTCCTGGCCCTGCACAGATAACCCAACAATCTCACCTTCAGCCAATTTAAAACTTGCTCACACAGTTCATGAAAAGCAAGTTTTTGGAACCATAAATATGATACTTCTGACCCAAAGCTCACACCAGGAACTTAAGGAAGCTGGAACGGGAGTCTGAGAAATATTACTCTGTGTTTTGGTTGCTTCTCCCTGTGCATCGGTTAAGGGTCTTTCCCTCAGTTTCAAGAGAATTGCCTTTTTTGAGGTCATAAATTTAAGTTGCAGGTGTTGTAGCTGTTTAACCAAGTGCACAAAGTCTGTGCCCATCTGCAGATAAACAGAGTTGGGCCTAGAAGACAAATAAGCATTTTCGAACTGATTTTTTTCTGCTGTGTTAACGGGGGTTTATGGCCAACATGTAAGGTGATGTGGGAGGTTCCAGCCCCATGGTAGGGTTTGGAAGGAGATGAACTTTAATGTCCTTTCCAACTCAAACCATCCTGGGATTCTGGGGTCAAGTAACAGCTCCTCATTCAAAGAAATAAAATTCAGTGACTGATACAGCACAAGACCAGATATTAACATTTGCTTTACATCTCATGAGTCCAATGGGGAATGGTGGGAGATAAGTGAGGAGGGGATTTGATTCTGTCTGGGGTTTTGCAGGATTTTTTACAAAATCACATTATTTTGCTGTTAAAGGTTTTAAAAACCCGATTAGATAGACTTTGGACATGCATTTACTTAACTAAGTCAAATACTTTTCTCTTGCAATCAGTTTATGATCTTACTCAGGTTAATTTATCAGTTGAACTTGATGATCTTCAAGATCTTTTCTGATCTTAATGATCTATAAAAGTTGATCAGGCCCTGGCACCGGCTGCCCATGGCAGTGGTGGAGTTACCATCTCTGGAAGTGTTCGAAAAACATGTGGATGTGGCACCTGCGGACATGGTGGATCTCTCAGTGCTAGAGGAACAGTTGGATTTAATGATCTTAAAGGGCTTTTCCAACCTAAACAGCTTTCTGATTCTGTGACCAGCTGTGGCTGCCTATGAAAAATCACTTTTGCTCTAAAGGCAGCTCTAGATTCAGCTGTTGGTCACATACCTGAGAAGCAAAACCCATAGAACTAAAAAAAAGTGGATATCTACAGGCACAATTTCAGAGAAACCAGGAACTGGGAACAAACCCTGAGATCTGCAGGTCCTGGGGACAAAAAAGAACAAAGGAATAACAAAATAGAAACAAAACCCCGACACCTCAAGTAAGAAAGACATATTAGAGAGAGCTAAATCTGACATATTATGGGACAGGGAAGGGAAGTCTCAGGAGCAATTTCAGCAAAGAAGAATGGAAGCCAGCTTCGTGCGGTGAAGAATCAAAGAATCAGTCAGACCTCAAAGACCTCAGGTGAAAGGAGTATATTCTCAGAGTTCACTGCAAGTACAGTGGGGGAAACACAGATTTAATCATTAATGAGGGAAGAATTCCAGCGCAAATTCCAGAGCTGCACTTCCTACTCTTTTACACAACCTAGAAGAAGCCATTCTCATTTATTAATTATTTTTATGGCTACAAGTGGAAAACTGGGATGTTTTTCACTGGGTAGGAAGCTGTTTGCTCCTCTAGAGACTATAAATGTTGAAGAATGGTTTGAGAGAAAAGAATAGCTTAAACCTGCTACCTCTGGATATCTCTGTCATCCAAAGGACAAAAAGAGGATAGTCCAGGACACGAAGATACATTATTATCCCTGGAAATCTGCTGCACACACATAAAGAGAGTCAATAACTGCTTAACAAGTATTAGTTCTCCTGGCCCCCTGAGGAAGTTGTTTACATTGCAATCAGACTGAAATCTCCCACACTGTCTCTCAGGATGAGTGCAGAGAGATCCAAAGCTCTCCCAAGGACAGACTAGGATCCTGAAGTACCTTCTTAACCCCTTCTACGTTGCATGGAATATCAGCCATACATGCTGTGTACTTGGCCAATTTCATAGAGCCTCCTCTAATCACTTCTCTGCCTATTAATATTTAACTGGATCCAGCGAAGCTCTTCTTTGCCCTTTTTTTTTACAGGCTCTATCCCATAAACTCACAGATCATTTCCATAAAGAAATTTCTGCCTAGAACCAGGTAACACAAGACAATTTCTCCTTTGTCACACCTTGCTTGCATCACTCTCTAAAGTCAGCACTTTCACCACATGTGGCTTTAGGTCTAGGAGAAAACTCCAGGCATGAAACACCTCAGCTCCTAAGGGATTTCAGAGCAGAGATATGGCTGGAGAAGATAAATAAACAGCAGCAGCAGCACTTAGTGATACCTGACATGTTTTACAGAAGGAAAATCCAGAGCACAGGGAGATGCAGATGGAAATCAAGGCAGAGCAAAGCAAAAATTCAGGTTTGTTATTTTAGTTCAAGATTCCTGTTGCAGCCAGAAGTTTAAAAAATATCAGCACTTTGTCTAACTTGTGATATCAAAAAATGGAAGAGAAAAAACTCACCTGAACATAGACTGCCTGGGAGACATGGATCAGGACAAGGACTGCCAGGGCTGTCCAGGAAAGAAAGCTTTTCATAGTGCCTGCAAAGCCAAGCCTCTCTTGACCTGGACAGATTTTATTTCCTCTGCCGTTGGCTTTTCTCCACCTTTTTTGTGTCTCTCAGACTTTCCGTCTTCTCCTGAGCTCTGACTGCCCAGCAGTCTTTATAAAGACTTCCCACAGCATTAGGTTGGTAATCCATTAATCCAAACTTTTTATTGACATATCATAAACCCTGAGGGGACTCTCAGTTATCTGCTCAGTAGCACAGCAGGTCAGTCACACCCAGGCAGATCTTGGGATTTATAAGTTGCTCCCACTTTGAGACACTGGCCGTGACATGGGCAGGCAAAACATTCCGAACTGCAATAAATAAATGGTGGAGATTGAGCTCAGGCAACACCTGAAAGTCCCCATAATTCTGGCCATTTTTTGCAGAGCTGGGAGTAAAGAAAAGAAAAGAAGACAGAAAAAACCTGATCCAGTCAGTTGCCTGTTCTGGGAGTTCCAGGAACTAAGAGTGTAATCACAGAATCATGGAATTGTTGAAGTTGGAGAAGCCCTCTAAGATCATTGAGTCCAACTGTCAACCCAGGACCTGGTGGCAGGTTGTTCACCATTAACTATGTCCCCAAATGCCACATCCACACATTTTTTGAACATTTCCAGGATGGTGACTCCACCACTGTCCTGGGCAGCCCCTTCCAGTGCCTGACCCCCCTTTCCACAGAGTTTTTTCCAACATCCAAACTTAAGTTCCCCTAGCACAACATGAGGCCATTTCCCCTGGTCCTGTCCCTTGTGACCCTACTCCTGTCAGGGCTTTGAAGAGAATTAAGGACCAAGGCAGAGAACCCCACGCTGTGGCTGCACATGCCCAACTATAAAATGCCATCTCTGCTCTTTGCAGCCCCTAATTCAAATGCATATGTTAAAAGGCACAGGGGGTGTCATTAAGGACAAAGGCTGCCAGGAATTAAATCCATTTCTCCATGACTTCCATGCTTATATGGAAACATGGGAAAGTCACACGGATGAAGAAACACCAACATGCCTCAGCTCATTTCTGACATCAAACTCAGATCCTTTAATCTGTAAATGATTTCTGAAATATTGTAGATTTGGATTAACAGAGACCCCAGGAGAAAAATGTTCTTGATCCCAGAAGAACAGAAGAGGGCAACAGTCACCCACTGAGCACCTTCCTCAAATCTCAGCAGTGTTTTATGCCCCAAAGGCTCCAGTTCTTGCTGTAACCCAAATTATTTTCAAGTTACAGTGAAAATAATCTTTCTGCTTGGAGTAAAATTACAGAATCCAAAGCGGCTAAATTCCCAGTCAGGGGGCTCAGAGGGAGAGAATGGGTCTTTTCTGATTCAGTTTAACTGAAAAATTACGGTAGAGTTGAAGCTGAGCTGACAATGCGGAGTGTGGGCTGACAGACTTTACTTCTCTCCTCTCCACCAGCCTCATCCACAAAATTTTAACCCTTGGAAGGATCTTTATTGCAACAAAACAAGCCTGTTTCCTCTCCTGTAATGATTTCTCTGTTTTCTGCTGCCCTGGCCAGCAGCCAACAGCATTTGCAACCCCACAGCAACTCCAGCCTCGGCCCTTAATTACTTTAATGTGGGTCAAGGGTGGAACAGCAAAGGGCAGAGCAAAAATTGCGTCTGAGAACATTTCTGTTGGAAATTTTTACAACCATTTTCTTCTCCAACACCTGGTTTATTCTCAACCCTTTAAGCCCTGAATACAGCTTGGTGAAAACTAAATGACAGATTAAAGAGGCATTGAGAAAACCAGAGAATTGTTAAGGTTGGAAAAAAAAAGCCAATATTATCAAGTCCAACCTTGGAGACAACCGAAAGAGATGAACAAGCAATTTTGGAGAGGTGCCACAATAAACAACACTGAACCAACAGATGCAAGCAGAGCTGTAGTCAATGGTTCTATATCCACTGAGAGGTGGTGTAGCTCAGGGCCCTGCCCTGACTAGTGTTCTTCGATACCTTATTAAGAACACAGTGAGGTCGAGCACACCCTTAGCCTGTTGGCAGGTGACAGGAAGCTGAGCAGGACAGGTGATGCTCCCAAAGGATAGGGCCATCCTGGAGGACCTGGACAAGCTTGAGAAGTGGGTCCACAGGAATCACATGAGGTCCTGCACATGAATTGGGAAAACCCCCAGTCTCAATCCAGGCTGGGAATGAAGGGCTTGATAGCAAGACTTGGGGTGGAAGAAGGACAAGAGAGGGACAAGCTCACTTCTGGGCTGATACTGAAGTTGCCCCAACCCATGTTCATGACCTTGTATTTGGCTGCCTTGATCCTCCTGAGGCTCCCATGGGTCCACTTCTAGAACTTGTCCTGGTCCCCCTGAATTGCATCCTGTCTCCCAGGTTTGTCACCTGAACTGCTCAGCTCGGGGTCATCTGCCAACGTGCTGAGGGTGCCCTCAACCCCACTGTTGTTGATGGAGACATTAAAAAGCACTGGTCCCAGTATGGACCTCGAGGGACACCCCTTTGTCACTGAGCTCCATTTGAGCCCTTCACCACTACCCTGTATGTGGCCATCCAACCAACTCCTAATCCCCTGAGCAATCCATCAATGAAATTTTGAATTATTCCAATTTAAAGAGAAGGATGTTGTGGCTTTGCTGTGCTTCTCTGCCCCTCAAGGTCACAATGCAGGTATGTGTGAGACCACTAACTCACACCACATCCGCGTTCCAGTTCCACTTCTCTCTGAGGTTGTGGAGCTCCCGCTGCTTCACCAAGCTCAGAGGGGACCTGGAACTGTTCAGCTGGAGGTATAGAGAGGAGGGCAGAGACTTTCTGCTCACTGGGTCTGCTCCTGGAGGTTCTGTGGTCTCTGAGAAACCCCCACTCTGCAGACCCAGCCCCACCAGCCCAAGACTTGGGAAAGGCCAGGCCCAACATCAGAGGAACCCACCCATGTCCCCACCAGCCATGTCCTGCCTGTGGCCGTCCTGGGGCTGGAAGGCAGGTCTGGTTGTCCCAATCTCAGGCTCATTCCCTGCTGTGCAGAGACAGTTCCCACCTGAGGTGAGAGACCTCTGTATCTTTATTCCAGTTTGTGCATAGCAGGACCTGAGTGGTTCCCACAGATACTGGCTCCCTGTTCATCAAGGCTTTCATCAAGCCCAGAAATGAGGCTGTGCCAAACCAATTCAGTTATTTATACATTTTAGCAAACAAAGGCCTTGATATTCATTGGCTGCATGTTACAGAGTTCGCTAATTAATATTCTGTCTTCCGTTGGTTAAATGATTGTCTCCCTTCTCACACTAATTAGTCCACAAGCTCAGTCTTGTCCATCTTTGGAGTCAGTGGCTGTGAGTTGGTTGTCATGATCCTCCCCCTGCCAAAATCACCTTTCATAGAGTGAACACCCTGGACTGATAAGCCTGCCCTGTTTGTTCCTCCTTAAGCTGAGCCTCAACAGCCCTGAGGGCTGTGCAGCCCTCAGAAGGACCTGAACAGGTTGGGGAGATGGGCAGGGAAGAACCTTCTGAAGTTCAACAAGGGAGATGCAGGTCCTGTATCTGTCAAGGAACAATCCCAGGCACCAGCACAGGCTGGGGGTGACTTGCTGGAGCAGCTCTGCAGAGAAGGACCTGGGGGTCCTGGGGACAATGAGCTGTCCCTGAGCCAGCAAAGTGTCCTGTAGGCCAAGGAGGCCAATGGGATCCTGAGGGGCATCAGGAGGAGCATTGCCAGCAGGTCAGGGAGTGCTCCTGCCCCTCTCATCAGCCCTGGGAGGCACATCTGGAGGGCTGTGTCCACCTCTGGACTCCTCGAGACAGGAGGGACATGGAGCTCCTGGAGTGGGACCAGTTAAAGTTGCAGAGATGATGCCTGGAGCATCTCCCTGCTGAAGAAAGGCTGAAGGACCTGGGGCTGTTCAGCCTCAAGAGGAGACACAACTGAGAGAGGCCCTTATCCCTCTCTGTCCCTGTCTGCAGGGAGGGCTCAGAGCAGGGACCAGGTTCTTCTCCAGGAAGTCCAGCGATGGGACAAGAGGAACGGGCAAGAAATGATGCTCAGGAAGTTCCTGCTGAACATGAGGCAGAACTTCTTTGCTGTGCAGTGACCGAGCCTTGAACAGGTCCAGAGAGAGGATGTAGTCTCCCTCACTGGGGATATTTCAGATCCATCCAGACACAATCCTGCACCATGTGCTCTGAGACGGCCCTGCTAGAGCAGGGAGGCAGGATCAGATGAGCCACTGCAGTCCCTTCCAACCTCACTTGTCCTGGGATTCTGCAACTGGAGTCATCCAGGTCCACCAGTCCCATCTGGATCATCAAACACTGTTATCCCAAGCAGGGGCTCAATCTCTGGTGTGAAGCAGCAAATCACACATTGATGTAAGAAAATGACAGTCTCACACTGTTACAATTTAACAAGTTTATTAAGGGCAGCTGGGGACAGGGGCAAGGGCTAATCCCACACCCCCGTGTAGGAAGGCAGAGCTGAGCAGCACACGCCACTCCGAACGCTCTCCCGGGCTAATCCTGGGCTAATTTCAGAGCCCGGGTATCGAGGCAGAGCTGAGCAGCACGCACCACTCTGGGCGCTCTCCCGGGCTAATCCCAGAGCCTGGATAGCGAGGCAGAGCTAATCCCAGAGCCCGGAGAGCGAGGCAGAGCCGAGCAGCACACGCCACTCCGAGTGCTCTCCCAGGCTAATCCTGGGCTAATCCCAGAGCCCAGATAGCGAGGCAGAGCTAATCCCAGAGCCCGGGTACTGAGGCAGAGCCGAGCAGCACACACCACTCCGGGCTAATCCTGGGCTAATCCCAGAGCCCGGGTATCGAGGCAGAGCCACTCCCAGAGCCCAGATAGCGAGGCAGAGCCGAGCAGCACACGCCACTCCAGGCGCTCTCCCGCGCAGAGGAGCAGGCGCGAAGCACCAGAGCCCTTTTATACACGTGTCCTTTGTCATCATTGGTCCATTTCGGATCCCTCGTGCGATTGGCTCCTTTGTCCGTCAATGCTTGGCTCGTTCGTCTCGGGCTTCCTTGTCCAATCATTCTCCGAGGGTCCCTCCTGATTGGTTCTTGTCTGGTCCAATCCACATTCCTGATGACATCACCTTCTCCTCCTGGAATATTCCAGAAGCACCCGCCCTTTCCAGGGCTCTTACAGCATGTTTCTTCATAACTTTAACATGCTTAACATTAGAAGACATTAATTACTCAAACAGAACATTATTAAAATGCAACATAACATAATGAACAAGCACAACAATTTGAGAATTCCAACACTTAAACTCATTAACAATACAAACAATGATGATCTAATAACTTCTTTCAATAAAACCCCAAAATTGTTTATAACACTGAGGTGATGCATTTCTAGGTCTTTATTCCTTTTTCCATGGTGCCACGTGGTTGCCCGCACATCCCAGTTCTGCTGTTGTCTCTTCGTGGACCTCCAGCTGCTTCACCAAGTGCGGGGTAGAACCAGGATCTGTTCAGGATTCGGGAGGTACAGGGAGGGGGACAGAGACCTTCTGCTCAGTGGGTCTGCTCCTGGAGGTTCTGTAGTCTCCCAGACACCTCAGTCCTGCAGACCCAGTCCCGCCAGCCCGACACCTGGAAGAGGTCAGGCCAGACAGCAGAGGCAGTCCTTACCTGCTCCATCCTGCCTGAGGTTGTCACCTGTGGGTGGAAGGCAGGTCTGGTTCAGGGATGGCTCCAGGACCCCCTACACCCACTCAGCAGCACAGACAGTGCTTGCCAGGGACTGCTGCCAGGCAAAGGAGGAATGTGCTGCCACAGGAAAATGTATCCACTGCTTGGAAATACTTACCAAGGGAATCATCATGGGACCATTTCCCTAAGTTGTTCATCTGCAAGGCCTTCATGCACTGCTCCCGGGCAACTTTGTATGGCTGCAGATTTAGTAGGACCTGTTTTGCTCGTGGGATCCTGCAAGGCAGGGACAGATTCCACTCTCACTCCTTGGCTGGAATCCTACCTGGCCCAGTTCCTGCTGCTCCCGAGTCCATGTTCCCTTTGGCCCCACTACCCCCTTCAGCATGGGCACATGGGACACCAGGAAGAGGGGCTACCCCAAGGCATGCCCATGTCAGGGGACGTCCAAGGGACCATATCCAGCCCAGGGCTCAAGACTTCACTTCCTTGATCCCAAAAGGGATCCCACCTGCTCAACCCTCTCTGGCCCTGCCAGGTGCTGCCACACTTACCTCGTCTGTGGTCTCCCCCCACAAGGGGACGGTGTCTTCTCCTCCTTTCTCTCTGGGGACAAAGCAGCAGCCACTCCTGCCACAGCAGCCACTCTCTCCTTCTTTAGCCTTTCAAATCCTCCAGGATGGAAGGCAGCAGCCTTCCCCGGACTCCTCTGCTCTGCCAAGGGTGGAAGCTGTTACATGAAGCAAAGGGAAGGCAGCTCAGACATTTTGGCAACAAATAAGGGTCCCATCTTGCAGCCCATAACCCAAGGGACAGTTTGGATTCTTCCTCGCTCCCCCAGGTGACCCCCTGCTTCCTGGAGAAATCTGGATATCATAGAGGTTCAGTTCAGAGAAAGACTCCTGGCAAGACAAAGTCGTTCCCAAGTCTGAAGGGAGGACCCAAAAGACATCCCAGAACTAACATATCCAAAGGGATTCTTTCAACAGCCTCCCTGCAGTGATGCAGGACACAATCCTACATCCATGTCACGTACCTGGACACGTTTTCCCTGCCTGGTGGGAGCTGCCAGCCTAGCTTTGGATGTTTGCATCCCCTCGGTGGCTCTGCCCTTTTTCACAGAGCTCTCAATTGGAGGCAGTGAACTGCAAAGACACCACACACAAGCATTTTGTCTGAGAACAGTGGGAGCATCTTCTCTGATGTGTTTTCCAGGCCTCTCCAAAACACTTCTGCCCATTTCCCATGCCGCAGGAAGGGCCAAGATCTTGGGCATGTGCCTATATCTGCTCTCCATAAGTACAGGCAGCATGGCCAAAGGTGACAGCCTCTCACACCTGCCCAGGAGAACGAGATTACCCAGAAACAGCTCTCCCAGACTCTCACCTCCCTCTCTGCGCTCCACAATCAGTTTTTTTCTTTTCTCTTCCCATCACTTTCACATCATTTATCCGACTTGGAGAAAGACGCGGACGAAGAAGGAGGCGTTGGCTGGGAAGATTCCCTGAAGAAGAAAAAGAGGAAGTTCCTCTCAACTCCATCTCCAGAACACTTTGGACATGAGGGATCTCTCAGCCTTCCTGTCCAAGCCCGGCCCCCTTCCCTGAGGGCCATGTTGCTCCATGGTCCTGTCCTACTGCTTCCTTGGTTCCCCATTCAGAAAAAGAGGGACCTGCTGGGACATTTTTCTGGCAGGAGACAGAATTCTCTTTGTCATGGAGGACGTCAGTTCCTAGGAGGGAGCATACCTGGAGCTGTTTGGCGCTTGGTGTTGGTTTTGCTCGTGGTTCCAGTGCCTTGTAGGGAAGCACTTACAGGATGTGGCTGAGACTTTCCATCTGCCTGCACAAAGCTGCAAAGAAGGTGGTCACACCAGTTTGAATAAGAGCAGCAGAGCCCATGGCAGCCTCTGGGAAGAAGCAGTTCCCAGGCATCCAGTTTTCCAAAGGAAACATAACACTGGAGCATGGGCAGAGGAGCCTCCTTCCATAGGGCTCCTCTCAGCCAGGTCTGGGATCCTGCTTGTCAGAGATCCCACTTTCCGGGGAAAACAAATGTGCAGTGACTGAGAACATCCAAGGCTTTGGGGCCTGTTAATTCTCGTTCTTTCTCAAAGGAAAATGAAGGAGCTGGTGAAGCTGTCTGCTCCATGGCCCCCAACTGTGCCTCATTGGGGATCATTCCCAGAGAGGTGGAAAGGTAAAGCCGACCCTCCTCCCAGAGAACCCACCTGAAGACACTCCCCAAAGAAGCCAGAATGGCCATGGACCCTGCACAATTTCAATTCCACCCCCAAAATTAAATACATCCAAGGATTCCTCCCACACAGGAGAAGCCAGGACAAAAAGGTGTTGCTGGTTATCACACACCACCACCATCCCCCTCCATGTACAGAAACAATTGCACTCACTGCGGCAATACAAGGACACCTCCAGGAGGAATCTGGGAAATGTCCTTTTCCATGTGGGCTATGAATAATGGCTTCAGATTTGGTGACTACAACAGAGACAGAGACATGGCAGCATCCACAGGGAATTTACCTACTGTTCACAAGGCACAAAACTCCTCTGCCACTCCCAGCCCCAGCTGCCCCTCCTCAACCCCCAGCCCCAGCTGTCTCTCCACTATCCTGTGCCCCTACATCATGCCAAATCCATGAGCATCTCCACTGCTTCAGCATTTTGGGACAACAAGGCCATGTCAGCAGCATCTCCACAGGAGCCAAAGCCCAGGCCTAATTCCCTGGTAGCAAGAGGGCAGGCTCGGTTACCAGGACCACAGAAGGCTGTCCAAGGCTACGGCTGTGTCCCCAGGAGTTTGAGGGCACATGAAATACATTCCAGACTCACCTGGAGCAAACCCTCTGCCAGGCGCTCCGACTGAGCTACCTCTCGGACCAAGCCTTCAAAGAACCTCATGACCACATGGTTTCCCCGGCAGACCAAGACGCCAATGTCCTTGAACACAAAGTCGAAGTTCTGGCCACTGGACAAGGCCCACTCACAGATCTTTATGGTGGCCTCAACGCACATCACAATGGTGGCCTTGGGCTTGTGCAGGCGCAAGGCCACCTCAGCACAGACCAACTCGTCAGTTTTGGAGAGCCCTGCAGAGAAACCACCCAACACAAAGTCACTCACTCAGCCCTTCTGTGGCCCCTCCAGAGCCCACCAACCACCTCCCACCACAGTAACTTCACTCAGCAGCAAATGTCCTGCTTTTGTGCCATCAGCCCCTGTCCCTGCACTGCCAGTTTAACCACCATGGTCCAGCTCCACTGAACCTCCCAAGTAGCTGTAGGAGCCGGTAGGGATGATAGTTCCTGCCTTCCCAAGGTGGTGGGGATCATCAGCCTCCTTGGTGCCAGGAGATTCTCAGGAACACTTCCAGGAGCTCTCCAGCAGCAGCCAGCACACCCTGGCACCTAGAGAGCCCTGGAGGGGCTGCTGGAGGGACCTGTCCATGTTCCAGGGGACCACAGGACTGAAGGGCTCATCTTACCAGGCACAGGGCTGTTCCCATGGAGGAGCTTCTTCCCCACCAGAATTGGCTTGTTCAGATCAAACTCTGGACTGTCCACCATGAAACCTTCCCCCTCTCCATGCCAGATGGGTCTTTTCATAAAGTGGATGGTACCCAGGCCCATCAGCTCGACTCTCTGGAAGCAAAAGCAGGCAATCAGAGGGCAGATAGAAGGGAGGGCTAAGGGTGACCTGTGGCCTTTCCAGCCCTGCAGCTCTAAGGCCTGAGATGGAGCCCCCAGAAAAGCTTTGGAGAAGAGCCTTTCACTCCTGATGGTTCCTCACTCCCTCCTCTCCAGGATCTGCAAGGGCGCAAGACGTGGGAGAAACTCCTGGAACCTGGGAAGGCCCAAGGAGTGCAGGAGCACTGCCTGAGCATCCCTTCTTTCCAGCCATCCTGAGGAAGACTCCAAAGAGGAAATCCAATGTTCTCCTACTCAAGAGCCACTTGACTTCTTGCCCGCGCTTACAGTGGGTCTCTGGCCAAAATGCAGGGTCTGTCTGGGACACTTCTTCTGCCCTCTAGGCTGGGTGAGAGCCAGACAGGATGGGGAAGGATCAGGAAACCCCCATAATCCAAGGGAAGACCATGAGGAAACCAGCCCCACCTTCTTCAGCAGCAGGTCTTGGCGATAGCACTCAGACACGCAATCCCAAACTTTAGTGATTTCTGTCAGAAAAAGAAAAAGGGTCATGCTGAAGTTATGAAGTTCATCATCCCCCCTTCACCTTCCTAATGTCAGATCCCCTTCTCCCTGGGCAAAGCCACCAACACATTCCCACCCCAGGGGCAGGAGGATGCCAGGACCTCGGGGGATCTCAAGGCTTTACCATCCTTGCGGAAGTACACAAGATCTGGAGACAGCGCAAGGAGAAATCCAGGGAAAGGCTCTGTCATGGCTGCAGCTCCTCCTGCCCGACTTCTTCCTCTCCTCCTGTCCATCCCACCATGGCCCCAAGACAGAGGACCTGGTGGGACAGTGGGGCACCACAGCTGGACTGGTCTCTAGGTCTCAGGTGAATGGGTGTTATGGTTCCATGGAGGCAGAACATACCATTGTGACCTCATGTGTGTCACCAAGGGGCTGCATAACCACAAACAGACACCACCCTGCCCCCAGGCTTCACCCTACAGGGGAAGAAGGTTGCACTTATTGTTTTGAGGGGCTGCCCCCACCCAGCCACTGCCCTTCCCAATGAGTCTCCCACAACCACTGCTGAAGCAGACAGGAAAACCAGATGCATGATTTAGAATAATTTACATGGACACTGGGAACTGCTGTGTTACAAGTTAGAAATTTGGCAGAAAAGAAACCTAGAGTCTCAGCTGGTCCTGAGGGATCAGAGGGGCTGGGTGCAGCAGGGCTGAATTCCTGATAAGAGCCAGCTCCACTTGGCAGGTCTGGTCACATGCAATGGGAATTTTCACAAGCACAGATTCACTAACAGTGCAGGTTATTGGAGCAGCAGGTTACAGACTCTTCTTAGACTGAGAGTGATAAATGCACTAGACCTGCAAAAGCTGCACAGGACAAATGTTCCCAGGAATTCTCTGACGCATATGGAGGCACAAATCTTTGCTAAGGGATGTCCATGCTTTGGGAAGGAGGGAGGAGCAGCCAATTTATCTGGAAACAAGGGATATCAAGAGTCATAACAAGAGGGATTTGTTACGAATGGCTGTGGGGGTTTAGATCAGTTCCTGCCTCTGCCCAGGCCTCAGGCAGCAGGCAGCAGCTTTATTGAGGCGGCCAGCACCCCAAAACCCACTGTCCTTCCTATGTTCTTTAATGATGGCTGATTCGGTCTATTATAGAATGAATTATTTATTCAATAGACAGGAAACAAACAGACATAAGGCTTAAAACAAACAGTGTACTACACAGGAATAAAGACACTACTGGTAGGTCTACTAGCAGTACAGCGTGAGGTTAAAGATACAGCGTGAGGTTAACGGTACCGTTGATGTTACAGCCAGTGAAGAAATAATAGAACTTAGGATTCAATGTATCTTACCATCCAATTGCTGATGGGGCACACATCGAGATCCTTTCCCTCAATTCCCAGGAAAGGAACCACGGGATCTGCATCCAGACTCCGGGGAGAAGTCCCCCACACGTTCAGGGTGTGAGTGTAGAAGCTTCTGCCTCTGTGATAACTCGTGTGTCTTCTACAGTTTGTCAAACAGTGTCTCTCAGTCAAAAGGTATTTCTGTCATCTCTTTCCACCTTTGCTCTCCAGACTGAGATGCTGATTCTTGAGCTCCTTTGGTGCCAGAGATGAGCCCCTGCTGGGCCGTTCAGCCCCTGGGTTATCTCCTGCATATCTGCACCAACTCCCTGTGGCAGAGAGAGGGGAGGACAGTCCTGCCACAGGATTACAAAGGCTCTGGGTCTTGGCAAGGGTGGAACAGAATGTGACACCTGAGCATCACTCCCTCTTCCACCTGGCAGATTCCAAGGATAGGGATTATCTGACCTCTGCCTGATAACCCATCACCCCCTCAGCAGGTGATCACACCCAGCTGCTCCCATCACCACATATCCCATGGAAATCCCTTATCTCAGGCTGTGGGCCTCATTCCTACACAGGCACAGAGCTGCAGCACAGGAGACCTCCAAGGCACTGGTGTTTGCAGGGTCAGAAGATGATTGGCTTCAGTCATCAGTAAGTTTCTATCCCAGCCAGAATCCAAGTTATCCAAAACATTTGGGAATTGTTTTCAAAACTCCAGCAACAATGGTGCCATTCCACTCATTCCACTCAGGCTCTGACTCAGGTAGAGACTGTTCCAAGGCTGTCAGGGAATGACCGATTATCCTTTGTTCCCCACCTTGGACAGGCACTCACTTTTCCTGTTACACTTGGGAGTTCCTGGTGCAGTCAGGAGACACTTCACTTTATCAGATGCTTATCAGGAGCTCACATAGAGCAGGGGAAGGAGGATGCACCACAATATGTTATTGTAAAAACAGCTGATGCTGGATGCAGGAATAGTCTGTGAAATGTAGTTACGGGGGGAGGGGGGGAGGGGTGTTCACCCAGAGCAGGGTACACTGAGTGTGACAGACAGGGTAACTGATCCCAGATAACTGGATCTGCGATTACCAATTACAGGGATCCCAGTTACCTTGTACCAGATCCATTCCTATACTGAGCATGAGGAAATCAAACCTGCAGCACAGCCCCAGAGAGCCCCAATGATGCCATTGCAATTACAGATTCATTTCCTGTGTCAAAACATTCGATGTGGCCTTACCCAGGGATTTACTGAGAGACATCCTTTTTGGGCAAGATGAAGGGGACAACCCCATCAATCTGTCCCTCCAAATTCCAGGCTGAACTCTGATCCGCTAGGTAGGTACAAAATTGGGGTACATTTCATACCTTATTAACCACACTGTGCAAAGTGCTGTGGGTGAGATCGTGGTCAAACCTCCTGTTCTCTGTTGTCCCAGTGTACAGAATATTCCTTGGTAGGAGTTGTTGGGCATCAAGCAGAAGAACAAGACCATGCTCTGCTCCATGTTCCTCTCAATGCCACAACAATACAAACCACAGGACTTCCCTCTGGTTCCATATGTGCACCATGGGCCCTGTCACATTTGGAGCTTTGATTTTCCTCCCTGTTTTATGCTTCCAGCACTGGGGAGGCCCCACCTCCAGTACAGTGGTTATTTTGGGCCCCTTGCTACAAGACAGACCCCAAGACACTGGAGGGTTGTGGAAAATTGCCCATCCTGTTGTATGGGCACAGAGCTGCTGTAAGGTGGGGGAGGACTGATGGACCTGTTCCAAGCCATCTCTGAGGTCAGATAACCCAGGCTCTCGGGTGAATAGATCCCTTGGACTGGATGAAAGGACATTGAATGATTGGTGTTTACACACATACGTACATACATACATACACATATATTTATATATGTGTCATGTTTACTTTAACACTTTGGTTGCAATGGAAGTCAGCTATGTAGCCATTTTGGTTATCTCCTTTAGAAATATACCAATATAAAAGTATAAAAATAACACTTTAGAAAATCCATAAGGAAAAGAAAGAAAAAAAGCAAAGGATAATAGTAGAGGAGAGGAAAGGTCTCACCACTCATGACTGCAGTAACAAGACGTGGTTGTTGCAATTTCAGTGTCCACGGTCAAAGTGATGGTCACAGTCTGGATCCATCACGGGCGGGGGAAGCTCCAAAAACCACAAAGTTCAGTGGGTTAATACAGGCTCAGGCTCAGTGGGAACAGCCAGGTACCTTCCCTGGGCTCAGGAGTTTTACACTGTCTGATGTAACACTGGAGTCATGCCCAGTCCTCTGGTGGAAGGCCCAGAAAAGAGTCTGTGGGCCCTTCAGGGTCCCTGATGGTTTGTGCACCTTTTAAGACTTGACTCTGCCTCTCCCTGAGTGTGGCTGAGCCAGTTCTGCCCCATGAAAAGTAATGAAACCCCTCAGCCCTCCAAGAGAATGTTCCTGATACTTCCCCTGCGGTCTGTGGTAGACAAAGGCTCAGTGTGGGGGGTCTGAGTAGCCCAGGGCAGAGCCAGAGGGGTCTGGGGTCGCCCAGGGCTCAGTGGGAGGGTCTGGGATAGCCCAGGGCTCAGTAGGGGGTTCTGGGGTAGCCCAGGGCACAGCCAGAAGGGTGAGGATGCACTAAACTCCCCTAGGCAATGTTCACACACACTGGAGTGTGCAGAGGAGCCCAAAGGCACACCCAGAGCTCTGTGACACAGAAAATCCTATGGAGAGGTTCTGTGCACCCCAAAAGGGAGCCTGAGGGCTGTGGGGAGCCCAAACAGGCACAGCCAGGGGTTGGGAGCACCCAAAGGCAGTGCTGGGGCCTGGGCATGGCACAAAACAAACCAAGGGGTGGGGATATCCCAAAATGAACACCAGGGCTTGATGAATACCTTCTAAGGGACAGCCAGGGTGCAGACACCAAGGGGTCCAGGGCCCCCCAAAACACAGAGGGCGAGCCGAGGAAGCACAGAAAGGCCCCTGGAGATGCGCAGCTGTGCTCTGTTCCCACCTGATCTGCAGTTCTGATCCTGCTGGTTCCCTCTTAGTATCCTCAGACTCCCTCCACTCCCTGTTTTGCATGGCCTGATCCCTCCCAAGCATCCTGAGAGACTGTCTATTCTTTCCTGGATGATCAGATCCCTCCTCTCTTCTGCCCTATTCCATTTCCCTTTGCCCTTCCATCTCCCTTTATCTCATTTCTGGCCCCTCTGCCCATCACATCCTGCCCCCAGAGTTTCTCTTTCCGCCCATGTTCCTTCCCTACACGTGCCCACCTTCTCCCCAGTGCTCAGATATCCCATTCACCTCTGCAAAGCAAAGGGAAGGCTGAGAGCATGGAAAAAGGGGAATGACAGTGTGGGCATGGACTGCAGGCACAGGCAAAAGGGAACTTCTCCAAGTTTAATTTATAATATTTATAGATTTCAACTGGACAGGGAATTAGGGTTAAGGAAAGACACCCTTCACCCCACCCCTTTACCACTGTACTGAGTTTATCTACAAATTCCAGTCTCCAGTGGATCTGGGATCACACACACATTTACAGGTGGGCAAGTGAAAANCTTCACCCCACCCCTTTACCACTGTACTGAGTTTATCTACAAATTCCAGTCTCCAGTGGATCTGGGATCACACACACATTTACAGGTGGGCAAGTGAAAAAAAAAAAAAAAGCTGTGGAATCATTTCATTGGAATATATCCCAGAAATCATGGGGTCATTCCATTTGGCAATTCTCTTTGCAGGTTCTATCATCCTATGGCCCCAAGAGCCCAAATCCTGCAGTTCAGGTAAGGCTGCACCAACATTCTCAGCTCAGAAGTTCTTGGAGCCAAGGCTCTGGCTCTCGTCCTGCAGCGGCGAGGCCGTGGGAGCTGTGCTGTCTCCAGGAGAGGCCACATTCAGGTACCCGATCTCCGAAGGCTGCGAGGGGGACAGGCAGAAGGAAGAGTCCTGGCTCTCAGCCTCTCCTTCAGGCTTCGCGTTCTGCAGGGCCTTCAGGGTGCTGAGGGGCTCTGGGAGATCTCGGGGTGAGAAGCTGGAAAAAAATTTCCATTTTCTGTCATTCTGTAGAGTCTTGGTGACCCTTACCCAGCACGTCTGAGCAGCAGGGCAATGTTGATGCTTTTCTCTTGGATCAAGGCTCCACATTCCTCCTCCAGCTAAGTGAGGGACACCCTCAGCCAGCCCAGAACCTGCTCAGACCATCCTTCACCCCAAGAGCCCCTGGGGCTGTGACCAAAGCCCCTGAGCTGCATCTCCAGAGCTGCAGGGTCCCTCTGCCTTCCCCTCATCTGGTTTGGCATGGATTGGAATGGAGGAACACACCCCAGTGTGACATGGGACACAGCTCTGGCAGCACTTAGGCTCCAAGTCTCACCACCTCTTGTACAAAGACTCCTCCAAAGCCCCTGAGCAGCAAGATTCCTAAATCCCACAGTGTTCCCCAAAATATTCTGAAAATTTGACTTCTCCATCCCATCAGTTGACTGGTTTTACTACCATTTTAATGCCATTTTAATATAATTTTAATACCATTTTCCCTAAAATTTGACCAAAATCTAACAAAAAAGGCCTCTGGGAGGTAAAAGCACAGGGTGGAGCAACCAAAATGCTCAAGTGGCCCCTCCCTGGCTCCTCCTACCCCCCCACGGTACCTGGCACGAGGAGGTGGCAACACCTTACTCTGTGGTTGGTGTTCAGAGCCAGGAATGATCTTCGAGTCCTGGAAGGAGGAACAGAGACTTTGAAAGGAGGAGGTGCAGGTCAGACCCTGAATTCCAACAATTCTTAGTCTTCCAAGCTCTCCCCCCGCTTCACTGAGAGTCCTCTCCACCAACTGCAGCCCCACAGAGGTGATACTTAGGATTTGGTCATCCTTTGGGTGTAAATTTACACTAAAAAATCCAAACCAAGCCCCACTAAGGCCAGGTGAGCCTCAAACAGCCTCTTGTCCCTCAACAGCTCATTTCCAACTTACAATTAAAAGTCCCAATAAACTCCTAAATCCACCTGGTTGATTGAAAACTCTTTGATTTCCTGGATTTTCTCCATTTCTCCTGCCAAAGTTCTTCATTAACATAGCCAATACCTTCACTCAGCTCAGGAATTATCACTCAGCTTGGCCTGAGGGAGAAACATTCCTCCTGGAGGGAGGAGCATTCCCAGTCTCACACGCAAGGTTGGTTCTTTCCTAGAGCAAACTTTACAACTGAGGCCTTTGAACAGCTCTAAATGTGCCAAGTGAGATTCCTGTCCCTGTGCAAGGGGATCCCAAGGCCAGCAGCTCAAGGATGAGCAGGAGCTGAGTGTATGGAGCCTTTAGCTCCTCACAAAGCCCCTCCTCACCATGACTGTTGCCACCTACCCATCTCAAGGGATGAATCCAGCTCTTCCCCAGCCCCTCAGACATCAGGTTCTGTGACTGCTGCTGATCCCAGCCCTCCCGGGGTCTCACCTCTGTGTTGGGAGCAGGGCTGCTCCTGGCAAGGCGCTGGGAGATGGCCACATGGCTGGAGAGTTGGAGCTTCTCCTGCAGCCGGGTGTTCTCCTCCTCCAGGATCTTCCCTCTGGGCATGGCACAAGGCACAAGTTATTTTCCTTCCAGTCATGCTCTGTTTTCAAATAGGAATTTTCTTTTCCAACCTCAGAGCTGTTGCTCTTCACAGCCTCCAGCTCAATAGCAAAGTCTTGGATGGGAAAACGGGCTAATTACATCCCTAATTAGAGCCATGAAAGTCACTGCACCAATGGCTGGGGCACAATCTAGACTTCCTGGAATTCTCAAGAGAAAGAGGCACAAAACCAGGAAAAGGGAGAATCCCAGGGGATGGACATCAGCAGGGGCCTACCTGCTCTGCAGGGAGGGAATCCCAGACCGGAGGCTCCAAGGAGACTCCTCTTGGTCTGATATTTTTTGGAGGAGCCGTCGCCTCTCCTGGAGTAATTTCTCGTTCTCAGCAGTGATCTGGGCAATCAGCACCTTCCCCTGAGAGTGGTGGAGAAGGAAAGAACAACCACCAGTTACTCTTGATTCTTCTCTGCAAACCTTAGGGCTTTCCCAAGGGACCACCATCAAGGGTGCCAACTCCTAAAAGCTTGGAGTCACCACCCCTGCAAGTGCTCAAGAACCGTGTGGATGTGGCACTTGGGGACATGGTTTAGGGGTAGTGGGTGGATGGTTGGACTTGATGAAGATCCTCACATTAAAGGTCTTCTCCAACCTCAATGACTCTGCAATTCCATACCCTGTTCAATGTAAAATACCTCAAAAAGAGGCTCTGGGGTCACTTCCCAGCAGGAATTGCTAAGGCGAAGGAATATGGAGCTTAGTCAGTGTCAGACTGTGATTTGAGGATGTGGCTTCCCCTCAAGGGCGATCCTGAGCCAGGAATTTCCTTTTGGCTTTTGGGTAGGTGCCCCTGGTCCCTTCCTGCAAGGAGGGACTTTGGACAAAGGCCTGGAATGCAGGACAAGGGGGAATGGTTTCCCACTGCCAGAGGGCAGGGTTAGACGGGATGCTGAGAAGGAATTGTTTCCTGTGAGGGTGTGAGGTCCTGACTCAGGTTTGCCAAAGATGCTGTGGCTGCCCCATCCCTGGCAGTGTCCAAGGCCAAGGGCTTGGGGCAACCTGGGATAGTGGAAGGTGTCCCTGCCCGTGACAGGGGCTGGGATGAGATGAGCTTTAATATCCCGTCCCTGAATCCATGATTATTTTGGAAGCAGTGATGCCCCTGCAGCCATCCCTTTCAGGAGAAGCCCATGATGTGTCCTCTCACCTTTTCCACTTGGAGCTTTGACTCGCTGAGCTCATTTTCCAGCTGTTTAATCCTGCTATCCCTCTGTTTCACCTCGTGGATGAAGGTCTCCTTGGCCCTGCGGATCTTGTCCTTGTGCCGGAGCTGCATCTCATTGTATTTCCTGGGAAATCAGGGACAACCATCAGGCTGTGAAAGGCTCTTTTGCTCGGGGTCACCATCCAGGCAGGAATGTCCCGGGTTTATTCAGGCTCCTCAAAGTCCAAACTCGGAGTCACAGCCATCCCCCAACTCCTCCTGCCTGCCCCGAATGAGCCCATGGACTGTCTGGACTCTTCCACTGATCAGTTTGGGGGTGTTTTAGTTGCAAATTTTAATTTTTAAGTGTCAACCAAATGGAAACTGATAAATGAAAAGGACACAAAGCATTTCCAAAAGCGACTCCCAGCTTTACAAATCCTTGTGCTCTTCCCTCCCGGCTCTTTATAACCAATAGGGTTATAAGGCCAAAACTGGAAGTTCCAGGGAAAGAATAAGTTGGTTTTGTTGGTGGGGACATGGATGGTTAAGGGAATGACTTCTGAATGGGAAGAAAATTTAGGAAAATCCTTTTAAGGTCATCAAGTCCAACCATTCCTACAGCACTGCCAGGGCCACTCACTAACCATGTCCCCAAGTGCCACATCCACACATTGGTTGGAAAATTAAGAATTCTAAACAGCAATGGACAGGCCAAGAGGGGCAAGAAAAGCCACTTCAGTGGAAGCTTCTTTGAGCTGGGACACTGGGGACAAATATTTTTCCCTCCTGACACTTCTGATTTTTGCTTTTCCCCTCTTGTCAATTTGCACAAAGTTCTTGTTTATTTCTATCCAGTTGGGATAGAAGGGAAAATAATACCAAAAAAGAAGAGAAAAGGAGAGTAAAAAGATGAGAAATTTCTACTATATAAGAGATATTTGCCCGTGTTTGCTTAAAATTCATGATAAAAAAAGCTACTCTGCTTTAAATTAACCAAAAGGTCTCTGGGGAGAAAGGAGCAGCTCCAGGGATAGTCTCTGCTGACACCAGACCCCCAGCCAACCTCCTGTGCTGCTTTCACCAGCCAAGGAGAGCAGGAAGGCTGGGAGAGCTGGGGGTGTTCACCTGGAGAAGAGAAGGCTCCAGGGAGACCTCAGAGCCCCTTCCAGGGCCTAAAGGAGCTCCAGGAGAGCTGGAGAGGGACTTTGGACACGGGCCTGGAGGGCCAGGACAAGGAGGAATGGCTTCCCACTGCCGGAGGGCAGGGTCAGATGGGATACTGGGAGGAAATCCTTCCCTGTGAGGGTGGGGAGGCCCTGGCACAAGTTCCCAGAGAAGCTGTGGCTGCCTCATCCCTGCAAGTGTCCAGGGTCAGGTTGGACAGGGAGCAACCTGGGATAGTGGAAGGTGTCCCTGGCCATGGCAGGGGAGTGGAACAGGATGGGCTTTAAGGGCCCTTCCCACCCAAACCTGTCTGGAATTCCCTGACAGCAGACATGAGGAGTGAGCTCACTGCACATAGGGCTAGTGGATTTAGTGCTAAATGCCTGAACATTGGACAGGAAAGTCCACACCACAGCCAAATCCAGTAGCAGGCCCAGAAGGGGATGTTCCTGGGCAGGTTTTTGGGCATTACCTGACGTAGAGATCCTTCTGGTTCAGGAGCCGGACACCTTCCTCATACAGGGCTTTGTTCTCCTCCTTCAGCAGTGCAAGCCGCTCTGAAAGTTTCTGGTTCTCTTTCTGGCACTGCTCATGCTGGAAAAGGGCTATTTTAAATTTCTGTGTGTGACCCCAAGTGGAAGGGCCCCTCTGCCTCCCATGTGCCTGGTCTCCAAAGCTTCTCTCTCGTCAATCCCAGTGGTTCCCACTACAGCCAATATCTAGCCAGCCAGCCCCCCAGACCACTCCCTCCTCCCCCTAACAAGCAGGGGTATTTTGTTGCAGAGAGGCAATGAACCCTCCCAGACAATGGACTCTGCCAAAATTTCCATGCAAAAACTCCAAGCTCTGCAAGATAAAGGGAAGGAAGAAAGCACCAAGTCTTCCTGTACCCTCAGATCTGCACCCCAGGAAACCAACTGGCAATGGGACACAGCTTTTCCTCCAGCTCGTATTGAAATCAGTGAGATCTGCAAGGACTCAGCCCCTGATTGGGTGTTCCCAATTCCAGCAGCTTCCAGGAGCAGATTCCAGCTCGTGATAGTCCTGTTCCCCCTTGTATGATGAGGAACCCCCTCACTGTCACTCACCTCACCAGCATCCAGCTTCTTCTCATCCTCCAGTACATGCAGGGTCTTGGCCTGGAGCTCCACGTGCATCTTGGCCAGTGATGCCTCTGTCTCCTGGGAATGCCGGAGCTGCTGCCGCAGCTCCTCCACCTGCTGCTCCAGGAGCCTCCTGGAAACACGATGGGGTGACAGTGAGAGCTGGAGGGGGATGTGCTGCCTGCCCCTGTCTGTCCCCCAAAACAACCCCTGCTCTCCTCTTGCCCTGGTTGACATGGAGGGGACAAAGGAATCGGCACATACCAGTTGTCCCCATGTCCAGTGACACAGAAAGGGGGGATGATATACTGGCATCATTCCCAGCTACACAGGGAAGGGGGCTGTTGGCATCACTGTGCTGACAGGAGAGGCCATGGCCCTTCCAAGGCAGATGAAGCCTCCAACAATCTTTTAAATCTTGGGAAGGGGGAATCCCTGGAGAACATCAGGGACAAGGCAGGCCCAAAGGGAAGAAAGGAGGCCAAAGCAGCGGTTTCAGTCTCCCTGAACCCTTCCAGGGGAGCCAGGAGGCTCCTGGGGCTGGCACAGCCCCTGCACGGCACAGAGACCTTTTCAACTGCTCCTCGTGAAGTTCCTGCTGCACTCGAGCTTCGTTTTCCTGAGCTTCCTTCAGCTCCTCCTCCAGAAGCTTCTTATCAGAAACACGGGCCTCTGCCAGCAGCAGCTGGTGCTGGGAATCCTTCAGCTTTTGCTGGAGTTTTGAGATCTTGGATTAAAATGGACATAGATTAAACTTTCTGAATGTACAGGCCAGTGTCTGAATCAGATTCCTCTGATCCCCCAGTGTCTGAGGCATGGGAAGGAAAAATGTCCTTGTTTCGACCCTTAGTCCATTAAAAGCAAAACCATTGGAATGGCTACCAGATTTTGGGCCAAACACTATGTCATGAATTCCCAACAATCATTTTTTGACCCAATTTGATCCTGCACACTTCAAAAGAGAATCCAATGATTTCTGCAGGAGCATAGTACCATGGAAAACACGAGGTTTTGGAATTTTCCAGCCAGTGAACAGTAGGAAATCTCCTCAGCAAGAAAGGATCGGGGTTCCCTGTGCCTGCCAGCCCCACTATCAGTACTTGAGAGATATTGAGTTATCACTGCCTTGATTATGCTCCTGCTCATTACAGGCTTTTTTCCTACAATATTAAGCCAAGGGATCACAGAAAGAAATTCGGGGAAGCAAACCTGCTTCTTTTCTGCACTAGAGCTGCACAGAACTGTCAAACAATAGCCCAGCTTACACTCACCTTCTTTTGTGCTTCTCTGGCTCTGAATTTCTCCTGGGCCAGCCTCTCCTGGAGGCTGCTCTCAAGCTTGTCAGCCTGGGAGCACTTGGAGAGCTCTAGTTCCAGCTCCTTGACCTTCTGCTGGCTCTTCTCCCACTGTGCTGAGAGGGAGGAACATGTTTCCGTGGTGTCCAAGAGTTTGGCCCGGGCCTGTTTCAGCTCAGCTTTGACCTGAGATCCCAGAGAAGAAATCAGATTTGTACTTCAGCACAAATCAGCTCGAATGGCTTGGCTAGGGAAGGGGAACAAGATTCTAGAACGAGCAAAAGAGGAATCACAGAGGAAATAAAGCATGTTTTATTTGGAGGCAGTGAAATTTGTCACAGAATCCCAAAGTGGTTTGCATAGGAAGGAGCCTTAAGGATCACCTGGTTCCAACAGTCCACCATGGGCAGGGACACCTTCCACTATCCCAGGTTGCTACAAGGTCCACTCAACCAGGCCTGGAACATTTCCAGGGATGGGGCACCCACAGCATCTCTGGGCAACCTGTGCCAGGGCCTCCCCACCCTCATAGAGAAGGATTTCCTCCCAGTATCCCATCTGACCCTGCCCTCCGGCAGTGGGAAGCCATTTCCCCTTGTCCTGGCACTCCAGACCCTTGTCCAAAGTCCCTCTCCAGCGCTCCTGGAGCCCCTTTAAGCCCTGGAAGGGGCTCTGAGATCTCCCTGGAGCCTTCTCTTCTCCAGGTGAACACCCCCAGCTCTCCCAGCCTGGCTCCAGAGGGGCTCCAGCCCTTGTGGTCATAATTCCCATGGAGCTGAGCACACTGAGGAGGCTGGCTCTGTCCCTACCTTGGTGCATTCCTGCTGGAGCAGCAGATTTTGCCTCTGGAGGTCGGTGTTCTTCTCCCTCTCATACCTGAGCTCCCTCTCAGCGGAGCTGCACAAGTTCTGCACCCGCCGCAGGTCTTGGCGCAGCTGTTGCAGCTTCTCCTCCTGCTGCTGGAACCTCTCCTCGGACAGATCCTGCAGGAACAGCAGAAGTGACATGGAAATTAACTTTAAGGAAGGATAAAAGTGATTAAGGAAGGCAGAAGCCAGTAGGATTTAAGGGCATTTGGGCAGGAAGATGGCATTTCTCTGTTCCTACACAATGTCCTGTTCCCTTCCCTGTCCCTGCAGGGCTTTAAGAGCCCTGCGGATGTGGCACTTGGGGACATGGTTTGTGGTGAATATGCAATACTGGGTTAATAGTTGGACTTGATGATCCTAGAGGCCTTTTCCAAGCTCAATCGTTCAATGATTCTCTCTATGCCCTCAGAGAAGCCAATACAACTCCTGAGGCTGAGGGGGAAGAGGTGACATCTGGATGAGGCAACAAATCCCTGTTAAAACAAACCTGTCCAATCAAAGCCAAACCACTAGATCACTTTGAATTCTTGTACCAGAGTCTCACTCAGGCATCCAAGCAGGAGTGACACAGCCAGCCCAGCTCCCAGTGGGATCAGGAAAAAGAGAAAGGTGAGTCCTGGCACTGGGACAGGAACAGGACAGAGCCTGGACACTGGGAGGTGTCACCGACAGTCTGATGGCTCTTGGGAGACAATTGATCTCCTTGGTTCATCCACCTTCCTGGCAAACACACCAAAGCCTGAGTTGCATCAAAGCCCTTCTTTCCAGCATCACTTTCAGCCATCTCTGGATCTGCATTCCCACTCTGCATCTTCACCCTCTGCTCTTGGGACCAGATGGAATTCAAAGGAGACCAAATCTGCCTTCTCAGATAATCCTCAGACAATTTCCCAAGCTGCGAAAAGTCTTGATCCAGCACTGTGGAATCTGGCAGTGTCAGTCATCCTGGAGGTCTATTGGCTCCACTGGTTTTGTGAGGTTTTCTCGACCTGTTTCCACCACGATCCCTTCCCACATCCACTGCACCCCTTGTGTCTTGCTCTGCTCCACCCAGATGATTTGCTACTTCTTGGACACAACTGGACTCCAATCCTCTAATTCTCACTCCCACTCTGGCCATATGGACTACCCTGTCCTCTCTTCTCTTCCAAATCTTTGCATAGAAGCTGAGCTCCTCCTCAGTCTCCCCATCCTGAGTTCTTCATCATTTCCTCCCCATGTGGCAGGGACACCTGTACCTCCCTTTCTCTTTCAGCTCACAAGGTGAGAAAGATGAACAAATTCCATTTAAATCATTTATTTCTGCCATGTGCAGAAGTTCAGTTTATCCAAGTCCCCACTACATCCAAAAGCACAACACAAGGAAATGAACATATCCCTAATTTCCAACCATCCGCTCACACCACAGGACTGGCTTCCAGACCACTTTAATTAAGTTTTGCCACTCAATTAATGACAAAAAGCAGGGTGCAGATGGCAAAGCTGCCCATACCTGTTTAAGGTTACCCTCTAAACTGCCTGCTGAGCTCTGCCACAGGAGAAACCTGTTCTCCCTCTGCTCCACGCCTGGGATCATTCTCCTCATGTCTCCGCTGGGGCCCTGCTCCCGGGCACTCCAGATGTCACATTTGAGCTGGGCGATTTCTTCCAGCAACATCCGTTTCTCTTCATTGCTCTCTTTGAGCTGCTTTTCCAGCTCCTCCTTCTTCTTGTTGCTCTCTAGTAATTCAGAGCTTGAAGAAGAAATAGTAAAGGAGAGAGATAACTACACACATCCAGAGAAAACACCCTTAAAGGGGAAAATCTTGGGAGAAGAGAGTCCAGTGAAACACTCAAGCACCTTGGGAAGCTCCAAAGGGAATTCAATCCTGGGTGCAGAAGTTCTGGGCAAGGGTCAGTCTCTCTGGCACATTTCCCACAAAACCATGTGTGTCCAAAGGCTCAGCTCTCCCTGGGAGGAGGTTACAGGCTGGCTAAGGAATCCTCACAAAGGCACAGGAGCTGCTCTGGACTCAAAGTCACAGGGAAGCACTGAAATAGGGGCTCAGATGTCCCAGTCCAGCTGTTTGACTTATCTTCGCTCAAACTCCATCTCCATTTTCTCCATCCAAGCTCAAACCTGTGGCTGCCCCATCCCTGGAAGTGTCCATGGCCAGGTTGGAAGGATAGAGGATAGAGGAAGGTCCCCCTGCCCATGGCAGGGGGTGGAAAGGGAGGGAGCTGTAAGATCCCTTCCTCCCCAGAACAGTCTGGAATTCTGTGATTCTGTGTCCTGGATGTCCAGGCACTGGCACAGGCTGTCCAGGCTGGAATCACCATCCCTGGAAGTGTTCAAAAAACCTGTGGATATGGCACTTGGAGACATGGGTTAAGGGTGAAAATGGCAGTGTTGGGAAATGGTTGGACTCCATGACCTCGGAGAGCTTTTCCAGCTTCAATGATTCCACGATTCCTTAGCAGCTCCCTACCTGCCTTCTCCTGGTTGTACTTTATCCCAGTACCAGTAACCCAGGTCACTGCAACCATACTGAGTTTAATCCAACCTTTTATTTACTAAGGAGAGCCTGAGCTCAGATGCTCCAGCTCCAAATCTACTGTCCTGATCTACTCAAAAAGAAGAGTCGGACCAACACCTGCTGACACCTCCCCTCCAAGGACACCCAAATTCCAAGGACTCCTCAAATCTCCAGTGGGACTAGCACCACAAGCTGCTGCAAGCAGTAAGCCCTGAGGAACCCAAACCCACAACAGGAGATTTTTGAGATTCCCTTAGTCCAACTCCAAGGGAAGAATCCTCCTCACTAAAGACAGCTCTCATTTAGGCTGCTCAAAATCTGGAATAGCTGCAGAAAAATTCTTTAATCCTGGCTGATCCCAATGGCACTGAGGAAATTCACCAAAATCAGAGATGCTGACCTAAGGACAACACGAAGATGCCAGGCCCATTTTTGCCAGGAGCAGCCCCATGGGGAGTTGGAAAAGCCAGCAAAGACAAGGAGCAGAAAATACCACAGGTTTTCTTAAGGTTTACCAGAGCAGTTCTTGTTCTTCCCTCAGGTTTTTGATCTGTTCTTCCAAAAACACTACTTTAGCCATCTGTTCTTCACAGGTTTTAGCATCTGCACAGGGATCTCCCTGTTTCTGCTGCACTTTGGGACTCTGATCTCTGTCTTGCAGGATTTCAGAGGCCTGTAAGGTCAGAAAAACACCACGACTTGGATTTCCTTTGCTCTGATGGAAATCTTTGGAGCAGTACAGGGCAATCTGGGGACTCCAGCAAGGTATGGCTTGTGATCCTGTGGCTAAATTACTGCAGTTCTTCCCCCTCGAAGACATGTGTGAGTCCTTTTTCCTGCATGTAAAGTAGCTGTGTCTAAACTACCACCAAGCCATGGTTCTTTATTTGATTTCATCCTACTGTGGCCCATCTGCAGCTCCTAGGGATTTACAGCACATGCCAAAGCTCTTTACAAAAGCAGCAGCTTTTGGCAAACCAGGAGGAGCACAAGGTGTGGGTTCAGGTGGCTCTCAGAGGTACTCCAACTCTACTCCAAACATCTCTCTAGGGTTGGCTTCTTCACTCCCAATGTCACCCAACCCCGTAACATCAGGTAACAGTACACTCTGAACCTAAGATTTGAGGAGAAGGTGCCAAGAAAATAAAAGGAGCAGGAAAGGAGGAATGCATCAGGACAGCTGAATCACAACTGGAGTCTGCCCAGTGTCACATCAGCTGCTCAGCAGTGATAGACAAAAATCCTTCAGATACAAACATCATTATCCTCACTAAACACCAACAGCAACTTTGATTGCTAAAGTTTTTTAATCAACAGCTCTTCCTGAGCTTTAAATCCCACGTATTTCCTAGAATTTCAATTCCAAGGCATTTTATCTACACCAGAACAAATTTGCTCATATTTGAGCAACACACTCCAGCAGCTCCTGTCTGCATCAGGCATCACAAGAACTGGGAATCCTTTCCGTGTCTCACCTCTGGATCTAACAAAGCACTGTTTTTGTGTAGCTTCTCATGGGATATATCCACAAGATCCCTGCTGGCTGCTGTTCTCTGGAGACTCAGGAAGGTGTTTATGTGGCTTGTGAGCTCCGAGTGCGAGTCAGGCAGACCCTGGAGAGGAAACAACAGAGTCACTGGATGAAACACACCCCAAAGGACAAGCTCAGAAAAAGATTTCTCCTCTCAAATGTCCAAAACTCTCTTAAAAACAAGAAGAGATTTCCAGGTGACAGAGCCCAATGATTTTATGCCAAGCTTATTTCCAGCACTGTTGGAAAATGATTCATTGTGATACAGCTGCTCCATCCAAAGGGAATGAGCCTATGTGGGAAGCCAGGAATCCACCAAACACACACAAAGATCTCTATGCTAAAGGCTGCTCCAGTCTAACTAAGGGCTCTGGATTCCATCTCCTCCTGACCTCTTTAATGGGAAAACAGTCTTTCCTTCAGGGAGACCACTGGCCAGTAGGTGGCTGAATTCCAACCAGACTTTCAGGGGTGGATGATTTGAATTCAAAGGTCCCTGGATCATGAGTAGGCTAAACTATTGGGAGGCAAGGGTTAAAAAAGGACTCTTCCCATTTTCCCCACCATCCTCCAGATCCAACAATTCTTTTCCATGTGTGTATTGACAGACTGACCCAGCCTCTTCCTCCCAGCCAGGCTGTTTTCATCCCGAGCTTTGATCCTGAGTTTCAGTGTGGAATTCGTTGCAGCACGACCAAGTCCTGGCCTCTAGATGACACTGTTTCTCCAGCAGTGCCTGAGTCTGTGGAGTTGTGCCAACAGCTCAGGACTTCCATAGATTTTTACTTGGATTCAAGGAAATGACAGGACTCACAAACTGATCTAAGGCATCTCAGAGTGATAAAAAATGGGATTTGTCATGTCTGTGACCCTCCATTGCCAGTCTCCCATTGCCAAGTCCCTTTGTCCAGGCCAGGGATCTGCCAGTCTCCTAAACGTTTACCCTAATTTTCAGCCCCTGTACTGGCAGCCCTTGCACAGTTTTGCTGGCACCACTCACTGTCTCTCCTCTGTGGCCCAGCTGAAATACAAGAGTTCCAGCAACATTCCCAGCAGGGAAATCCCCAGGAGCTGATTTAGCACCTAAATTGGTTCAATCCAAGTGTGCCGAGGCCCTTGGGGAAATCCCAGCAGTGCTGGGATCCCAGTGGGATGTCCAGGATTTGGCTCTGGGGTGTTTGATTCCTGCAATTAACTCCCACTCCGGAGAATCAGGGTTTGGGTATGAAGTTGGAATTACTGATTTGGTACTAGATTCACTAAAAGGAAAGTAAATTCTGGAGTCAGAGATGGTGCCATGAGAGTAGCTAGATTAAAAACCCTCTGCCAAAGGTTTGGAAGTGGCTGGGCTGGAGAAATTTATCAAGACATCCCAGGCAATGAGCCTGGGGGGCACCTGGGGATGTTTCATGGAGCGTCCAAAGGCAGCTGGCTCCTGCAGGGAGTCCCACCACAGGGGCTGGACATACCTGGCTGCCCAGAACCACCTTCTCAGCCTTCAGATCTTCCCACAGCAACTCCAGCTCAGATCCTAGTTGCTTTCTCTGTTCTCTCCTCTCTCTCAGCTGACTCCCCAACTTGTCTATCGTTTCCTGACAGCTTCCCAACATCTGGAACAAGAAATGTTACGAGTCACTTCCACACCATCGTTTTTTCCACACAGAGAGAAGTAGATTGCAGGAAATGTGTTTTCTAGAAAACAACAAGAGGAGAAAGAAGATTCTCAGTTTTTTCCAGTGGAATTCCTACACCTCTTATCCAGGGCTTGCAGGACCTCCACTGATTCAAAACACCTAGGCAAGTTCCTCTCTCATCTCTCTCTGGCTGACACACCACGCAGATCCAGTTGTTGGGCTGGCAAGAACCAAATGGACAGGAAAGTTAACCCAGAACCTGATAGGAATCAGCTTTAAATGTACTTACACATCTCTTGGTTTCACTAAATCCCAAACAAGAATTGAGCACCTTCACACAGGTAAAAACTTCACACTTATGAGGCGATAACAAACTCCTCAGCTGGCAGAGCTGAAGGCAAGACAACTTCCTAAGGGGAGAGTTTTCATGGAGATCATACTGGCTGCCTTCCACCAAAAACCCATCCATCTGCATGAGCTGAGGGGCTGCAAATCCTCAGGAGATGGTGACAAAGAGCATCCCCAGGAGAGGGTCATTTCAGATGCTCATTTAAGATGCTCATTCAAAACATTTCTAAACAGAACAGTTCATTTCCCAAGGAAAAGCTCTCACCTCCCGCATCTCCTGAGCTCCAGATGCCACCTGCTCGTTCCCGTACATCTCACTTTTGTTCTTCTGCACCTCAAGCAACTCTATTTCTAAACTGGTGATCTGAACATGGACAAACCCCAAATTAAAACCAAACCACGACTCACAACTAAATGCACAACTACTCCTAGAGTGCTCCTTGTGCTGCTGTTATGGGATAAGGCCCATCCATGTTGGAAGCAAGAAACAAGAGGGGATGTGCATGGCCAGCTCCAGCTCATCCCTCATCCTTGCTGTTTCCAAGGAGAAAGGAGTCATCTGGACTCAAGCCAGAAAAAGACGGAATTCGGAATTCTGCATCCATGAAAGGAGTAGAACAACCCAGGCACATGGTGAAAACTCAAAGCTTCCACACATTGTGGTGCTCCCCCAACATGGAGGACCCTGGGATGCCCCAGTTTAGGTGCTGGGTCATCCTTGTTCCCTGTGCTGAGAGTGCTGATCTCATCCAAGTCTGGTCCATCAGGACTCATCGTGGTCCCTTCACTGCTCATACGAAGTTGTCAGTCCCTCCAGAAGGGCTCCAAGGACTCGGGATTTAGGACAGCAAAGCGCTGACCTCTGTGACCACTGACTTCTGCTCCTCCTGGCATCTCCTGGCAGGTGGGAGTTTGTACAAGGTCTTACTCTGCATTTGGATCACCCCCAAGGGCATCTGCCCTTCCTTTGGGGAAAAGTTGTTGGTCTTGAAGTTATAAAGGGCTCAAAGGAGCTCTGAGCAGCCCAGATAAGGATCATCCCAGAGGAGCAGCTCAGCTTCTCTTCCCCATTAGGGGTCCCACAGACCCTTTTCCAAAATCTGAGTCTTGGCACTGGCAGGCCCCCTGCTCTGCTGTCAGCAGGAGCCTGAGCAGCTTCCCTTTCACTCCTTGGGCTTGAAATCCAGTTTGGGCTTATTTCTAAAACCCCAGGCTGGACTGTCTAACTGAGCTTGGCTCTCCTGGAATGAGGTGGGACACTGGAGAGAGATGAAATACAGCTCCACAGAACCCCAGACTGGTTTGGGTTGGATGGGATCTCAAAGCCCACCCAGTTCCATGCCCTGCCATGAGCAGGGACACCTTCCTCTATCCTAGGTTGCTCCAAGCCCCATCCAACCTGGCCTTGGACACTTCCAGGGGTGGGGCAGCCACAGCTTCTCTGGACAACCTGTGCCACAGCCTCCCCACCCTCACAGACAACAAATTCATCCTCATATGTAATCCCAAAGCCAAAGAAGTGCCAAGTCCCTGCCAATCCCAGTCCAGTTCCAAAGCAGCATTTCAAAGCCCCTGAGCTTTACTCTCTCTGATGAGTTCCTGGCACTAGATGCATCTGCTGGAGCTCCCAGCAGGGAATGGTCTCCAACACTCAGGAAAGCTGCTGCAACACTGCTTTTTAAATCAAAGATATGAACTAACCAAGGTGTTAAAAAGTATTAAAAGTGGGGTGAAACACCCAGACCTCTAACACAAGACCTAAAAGACCACAAACCTCTTGCATGACTGGATGATAATTTGGGGTTCAGCAAGACTTTGGAACTCCAAAAGGGATCTCAAAGGCAAAACACACCTCCCCTCCTCACCCCCAGCCAGCCTTTAGTCAGAAGTTGATACCCACCAATGCATTTCTTTATTCTCCCTCTAAGCCATTAACTCTTAAGCACTTAATTTGTGCTCCCAAATCCCATGCCAGCAGCAGAACAATCCTCACTCTGTATCCTGCTGTCCTGGTCCTGAGTCACAGCCTGGCCAGCCAAGACTTCTGCAGCTGTGCCAGGACTGAAAACCTTCCCAAGGCCTTCCCAGCCAGGGCAGGGCTGGCAAACACCCAGCAGCACTGCCTTCCCCAGGCTCCAGCCCTTTCCCTCCTCATCTTCAGGGCTCTTAAAGCCCCCTGGGAATGCAGGACAGCTCAGCAACCTCCAAGCTAAGCAACCTCCAGCTAAGCAGATGGATCTATCCAAGGATTAAAACCCACCTCCTCATTCATCCTGTCTCTGCTCCATGGCCCTGCATCCCTCAAAATGATTCTTTTCCAGCTGCAGCAGCTGCCAAGTCTCTGCAGCCAAAATGCCTCATCTCCTTGGCTCCTGAGCATGGCATTCCCAGGGATCTGTGTGACAACACACGGAGCAAAGCAGGGATTCGTCCAAACTAAAAACACATCGTGTTTGATTTGTGGAGGGCTGCGTTTACTCTGGTCCAAGGGGGAAGAGTTTGGTGTGAGCTCAACAAGCCTCGAGTTAAACCAAAGCACTGCCATGGTGGACAGACCCTTTTCCATCCGATCCCAGAGCTGGCCTGTGGCTCCTCCGAGACAGGAGACAAACATGGTGCCACTGGCACCTTCATCAAGGATTAAGGTATTTGAACTTGCCTTCACCCTGTTTTTAGAGGCATTTCCAGAGGTTACTGACAGGAAATTCCTCACCTGTTCCTTTGAACAATCCAGCTTGGAGATGTGTATCCATGTGGAATATGCCGGCACCATCTCCAACGCCATGTTTTAACCCAAAGCCAGGTGTTAGGATACACCATTCCTGACTGACAACCAGTGAGTGTGGGTGTGGGTGTGGGTGTGTGTGGCTAAAACCTCACCTCAGAAATCCCCAATGGACACTCTGGACTGATGCAGCTGCCAGTCAGGAAAGACGGATCAATCCAGGTCCACTGCAGAGAGAATTTCCAGCACAGACAGAGGGCAGAGGGCAAGAGCCCCAGCAAGGAGGAGCTCCTGGCCAGGCAGCAGAGCCTCAGCCCATGAGAAGGACCTCCTCAGCCAGCCTTTGTGGGGAGAATCCCACCTACCTACCTGGCCAGACCAAACTCTGTTTTCCTCTGTTCTCTCTGGCTGTAAACTCCCCAGCTGCTCCCTCTGTAATGGACCAAGTGCCCTGGCAGTGAAGCTCCACACAGAATTTTCTCTGGGGAAGCAGTGCCAACCCAACCTGTAGTGCCAGTGCTCCTTACAGAGCAACTCCAGAGGAACAGAGAGTCCCTCTAGAAAACTGAGGCTAAAACACACCCTGTCAAAGGTAGCATCAGCCTGATAGGCTTCAGCCACAACTTAATCCTTGCTCAGAGGCCCTGCAGATGCTCAAGGAGGCCCTAGTGTTGCCATGGTTCTGGAAAACCAGGATGTTCAATGAAGTGCTTCACAGCTGTGATTTCCCAAAGGTTCCCATTTGTTACATACAAATAATAAAAAATTTCTATCCATCTCCTGAAAGCATGATTTGAGTGGACTTGACCTATTAACAGGAACAGATCCAGGTTGCCCTGGGATGAGGGTATCCAAAATCAAGTAGGACCCAGGTTAGGAAGAGGCTGCTGAGGTCACATCTTGATCAAGACTGAGCAGAGCTTCTCAAGATGAATCTCAGCGCTCTTCTAAGAGAGGGGACCAGCCCCACTCACAGCAGCTGCTGCACCACAAGGTAAGAAAAATTCCCTGTCCCTCAATTTGTGTATTCAGAGGGATGTTCCCAGGCACTGCAGATCCTGGTCCTTCACACCCAGCACTGTCTGACACATTTCCGAGATCCTGTCCCTGGAGAAAAGCCAAAGTGCAATCTTCTGCCACCGGGACACTTAACTAGTGATATTTCCTGGGATCAAGGAGCATCAGTGTCCCAGACAGTAAATTCAGATGGGACATTGGGAAGAAATTCTTCCCAGGGTGGTGAAGCCCTGCCCAGAGAAGCTGTGGCTGCCTTATCCCTGGAAGTGTCCAAGGCCAGGTTGGACAGGGCTTGGAGCAAGCCTCCTCAATTCTGTGAGGGGGAACAGGAGATGGAAAAGACAACGCTGCCATAACACTGGGGAATCTCCACTTCCAACCAAGAGTCATACTCCCTGCTGGGATTTTTTCCTTCCTTCCCCCTCTCTCCCAAGCTAGCAGGTTTTTCTGGCTGTATTTCTTGTCAAACTAAACACAGCAGAGTGCAGGGCCAGGTCAAACATCATTCTATTTTTCCAATCAGAGAGAAAAGCAGATGAAATGAAAGAAACCCAAACATTGTCTCTCCTATTCCTTACTCACTTTCTGGTGTAGTCCCTCCACCTTGCTCTCCAGCTGTTCCTTCTCTTGCTTGGTTTGGAGCTGTGTCTCTCCTAGAATTGATTCCAGCTCCTCACTGTGTTCAACCAAACCCTCGCGTTCCTGCTCCACTTTTTGCAGCTTGTGAAGGAGCTGGGAATTCTTGTCCTCGATGTTTTCCACAGCTTCCTGGCACCTGCACACCAAAACCTGGCATCACCAAGGCTGGAACTGCATCCCAACTGCTCCCCACCAGTGAGGAAAAGCCAAGGTTTTCCGCACACTCTCCTGATGATTTCCAGTCTCACTTCCAGCTTGGCCTGTGCCTGTCCTTATTTAGATGGGAATTAGGGGTGATGGGATCTACACAAGGAATGATGAAGGTCTGGGCAGGAAACAGGTCAGGCATGAGGTTGCCAACAGCAGAGAGACAACAGCAAATTCAGTTGCTTGAGGTGGAGAACAGGCTCGAGAATGTGAAGGGAAAAGAGCCAGAGGGATAGGCTCAGTCCCCCTTTCCTCCCTGAACCTGCCAGAAGAGGTGCAGCAGCTCCTGAGCAGGTATGCAGAGAACAAAGCTTTGAATTCCCTTAGAAATCCCTGCTTACATATTTGTGGTTGAATGCCAGGTGTTTTGGTGCACTCCTGGAGAGCAACCAAATCCAAAGAAAACTTCCCAGCATCAAAATAGGTTTAAAAACAACATTTTTGGTCTGCAGAGAGCCCCAAAAGCCCAACTCTCTTCTTTTAGGACAGCAACAAACTGGAGGAACTGTCAGCATTTAACTGGTGGAAGAGATTCCACAGGACTGCATCTCCATCAAGTTTTCCCATTTGGGAGCAGAAGAACAAAGTCCTAAAGTGTATTTAAAACAATTCAATAATCAAATAATCCTGCAAGAGAGAGCACCAGAGGCACAGCACCAGGAACCAGTGGAAGTACAAGGGGTAAAGGATTTCTACACCTCTCACCTTTTGTGGAGAGTTTCAACACCCTCATCTCCACGTTCCTGATACAGAGCAGCTCTGCTGGCATCAGCATCTCTATCAGCTCCTGCTTCTTCCCGTGTGCCCTGTCCCTGAGAGAAAATCAACATAAGCACAGACCTAGGATTGAGATCCCAGGATGGACTGGATTGGAGGGACCTTAAAGCCCATCCTGTTCCATGGGCAGGGACACCTTCCTCTATCCCAGGTTACTCCAAGCCCTGTCCAACCTGGCCTTTAATGCTTTCAGGGATGGGGCAGCCACAGCTCCTCTGGGCAACCTGTGCCAGGGCCTCCCCACCCTCATAGCCAGGAATTCCTTCCCAAAACTCATCTAACCCTGCCCTCTGGCAGCAGGAAGCCATTCCCCTTGTCCTGGCACTCCAGCCTCTTGTCCCCAGTCCCTCTCCAGCTCTCCCGTAGTCCCTTTAGGCACTGGAAAGGCTCTGAGGTCTCCCTGTAGGCTTCTCTTCTCCAGGTGAACACCCTCAGCTTTCCCAGCTTGGCTCCAGAGCAGGGGGGCTCCAGCCCTCGGAGCATCTCTCTGGCCTCCTCACTCAGTTCCAACAGATTGACATTTTTCCCATGCAAGCACAGTGATTCCAAGGCCACCCATGTCTCTCAGAAACAAAACACATGAGCCACATCAGCTTCATCTCTTGGCCCAAGGAGCGAAATCCTCCAATCCCAGAACATCCAGGTTTTCACAGACAGCTAGGGTCTGGGATGCAGAGGGGACCCTGTTTTTCTGGAAAAAAAGAAAGAGCCCTTGGAAACACCTGCAGTGAGGCTGTTCCAACTCCCTCGGCTGGTGGAGGCTCTGGCCTCTCGCTCCGCTGGTACTCACAGATCTCCTCCTTGAGCTGCTCCACCTGCAACACAAAACACTCACTTTGAGTTTTGGTGAACATTCAATTTTCAAAATTATTATTAATTTATTACCATTCCTTATCCTGAGGGATTGGTTGAGATCCTGTGGCTGCTCCAGCTGCTGAGTGGCCTCAGAAGGAACAGCAAAAGAGGAAATGCACAATCCATTAAAGGGTGATTTTCTCGAATTTATTTCATTTCCTGACCACACCCACATTATGTCAGATTCCGACTGCTATTTCTGAGGACCCCTTTCAGTGCCTTCCATGGGATCAATGGAATTCCATTACCAGCAGCAGCTCTTCACCCCACATTTACAGCTCATCCCAGACCAACTGCTCAGCCTGTTCTTCCCCGGCTCTTCATAACCCACAGGCTAGAAAACATCTCTCAGAACACAGAGGTGCTGTAGTTGGTAATAAAGTACATTTTCTACTTCTATAAATTAAAAATTGTGGGGTTCCCAACTTCTGTGCCAACAGTCAAACCCCATTCCTAAGGAATAAAGGGAATTTGCTTTTAGCTTAATATGAGGCTGGAACTGATCTCAGTATGGCTACATTTTTTCCTGTTCAGTGACCACAATATGTTACATATATCTGTATGGGTTTTGTCTATATAGACATATATATAAAACAGATTTTAATATTCTATTTCTACTTTATTATAATCTATACATACACTTGTGTATCCATAATGACTGAAAGATGTTCTACAGCAAGGAAAACATTATTCGGGATGAAAAATAATTAAACAGAGGAATTTGAACTAAGTCATGGGTTTTTTGCAGCTCCAGAAAGAGACTATGCAAGGTTTGAGTTGACAGACATGGAAAAACTAGCAACTTTTTTAAATGTAAGGAACAAAACTATAAAAAGTTCTGTACTATAAAAAATACTGTCAAATTCTGAACCCCTCAAATGGGAATAAATCCCATTAAAGATATTATCTGATAAATATTATTTGAAAAGCATCTTCTCAGAGATACTTCTATTCATTTAGCAATACTCATTTGATGTGAGAGAACTGCAAGACAACCAAGAGCTCTCAGTGCCAGGATGGCAGAGGCAATTCCAGGTTCTCTAAGGCTGTCTCTAAGTTCTCTAAGGTCATCTAAGGAAATCAGGAGATAAGAACAGCAGCAGATTTTGTGCCCAATGATACATTTTAATAGGAAGCAGAGTTCTTTAATTGTTCCTTAATTTTAAGTGCCATTTAGAGAATCCTGGCTGTATGACACCAAGCATTTATCCAATAGCAATGTAATAGTAGGTCATTCCATTAAGAGAGCCCACAGAAAATAAGCAAATCAATCAATGTGGCTGAGTTAAAAACCAAAGGAGCTGAGAGGGACAAAAAAAATGAGCATAAATTTCCAATGGTTTTCAAACCAGCTGGTGGGGAGTTCAGGCTAAACTTAGATAAACTGAACTCTTTAATCCAGTCCAGGGAAAGGTACGTGTTCCTTACTCTGTTTACACACCTGAGTTGGGGTAAACACCAACCAGTTGGAGGGAGCTCCAAGGACACAGGAAAATGTGTCCCAAAGTCTTCAAGCCCCGACTCAGTTGGAGTCCCTCAAACTCTTCCTGCACAGAAGGAAGCTCCCAAAGCTGTATTCTGCCTATTTCCTGAATTTTACTGCTCCATGAACCACGACAGAGCCAAACTGCAACTCTGGAAAGACTGGGCACAGAACAGGCAGGAGAAAGGAGAAGGCGGCGCAGGTTGGGGAGCAGGGATGACTTCCAGGAGCCAGCCCAGGATTGTTGGCTTGGCTCGGTGGATCCTCACCAGCTCCAGGAATGCTTTCCTCTCCAGGTCGAGCGTCTGGACCCGTGCCCGCAGCGCCAGGATCTCCTTGTCCAGCTGGCTGTTGTGCTCCATGGCCCTCTGGAGCTCAGTCCTGTCTGGAGACAGCAGCACCGGGAAAGGGGTCACTGGCCTGGCCCTGCCAGGCCCTGCCTGGCCCATGCTCCAAGCACAGATTCCAGGCTGATCCCACACATGGGAAAGGTGGGAGGCAGCATGGACACATCCCACATCCCCTGAAAACATATCTCACATCCACTGGAAACACATCCTACATCCACTGGAAATACATCCCACATCCACATGGGAACACATCCTACACCTACATGGGAACATATCCCACATCCACTGGGAATACGTCCCACATCCACATGGGAACACATCCCACATCCACTGGAAACACATCCTGCATCCATATGGGAATACATCCTACATCCACTGGGAACAATCCCACATCCACATGAGGACACATCTTCATGGAACACATCCACATGGGACACATCCATGTGTGGGAACACATCCCACATCCACACCCTCTCCCTCCTACAGCAAAGGTTGATGTCCCTGGAGATCCAAGTTCAATAGCAGTCTCTCTATCATGATCCCAGGGATTCAGTTCACCTCTGGATCATTAAAGTAAACCTCATTTAAATTACTCACCTCATCTAATATGAGTTTCACTTTCTCTTTGGAAAACCCAAACTGCCACATTTTGAATTTTCACGATAAAATCCATCACTGCCATAAGCAGGAACACAATCCCAGCCAATGTGTCCCTGTTGTCCAGGCATTAAAATTTAATGGAATGGCCACAACTGGAAAAACTGCACACCAATTTTTCAGTGGATCAATGGATCAATCAATAAATTAATCCCAACACCAATTAATGCAGATTCCCAATATTTCCAGGGCAGAAATAGGAAAAAGTGTTTGTATTAGGAGCACATTTTGAGGACACACTGGTATCCTCCCAAAAAACAGGGAGAGAATTTTCCTTAGAGAAAAGGGAAGAAATATTTTTCCTTTTTCAGCTTAACCCTGGGCAGAGGAAATCTTAGTTTAAATTTTACTTCTATTCAAGAAAAAAAAAAAAACAAACAACCAAATCAAATCAAATCTACTTTTTGGTTCCAAATTGGAAAAAACAACAAATTCCTTTCTCAAACAAGGATTCTGATATTGGATTTTCAGTTATGTCATTTAAAAAAAAAAGCAAAAAACATTTTCAAAAAAAAAAAAAAACCAGCAAAGAATTACAGAACGGGTTGGGTTGGAAGGGGACTTTGAAGACCATCTTGTTCCAACCCCCATCTTCCACCAGAATGGAAATTTTACTCAAAAGCCTGTTGACCACTACACAAATTGATTATAAAATTATAATAAAATTATTATTAAAAGGATGACAAAAGGATAATAAAATTCCAGCTCTTTTCCTCTTGCAAAAACCCTGACCACCGTCTATTTTCTCATTCCTTCTCCTGTTTTTCCTCCTCAGTTGCCTTCAGGGCTGACCACAGGGGTGATTCCACAAGGACAACAGTGTTTGGATGTGGCAGCCCAGTTCTGCTTTGGAAAAATCCCGCAACATTTCTTATGCACTTTGTTAAATACCATTTAAAGGCTTTCCTCACCAAAATCTCACTAACTGGGCTCAAACTGGTCAGGAATTCTTCCCTCCAATGCACTCAAGTTATCACTGAACCAAAATATGCTGCTTAGGGGGGTTTTTACTAAAGATCAGTGACCCCAGTTTAGGCTTTCAGTAGCAAATCAATTTATTTTCAGAGCAGTTGGCTCAGAGCTCACCAGGAGGAGAAGCCATGCAGAGATACAGAACCAGGGAAGACACTGGGATGTTGTCACCCTCATTTTGCACACACAGCACAACAAACCCCAGAGACAAAACAAGCATTAAACCTTACTCACAGTTTGCAAAGCTTGTATTCATCTGACACCTCAGAAAGCACAGATTTCCCAGCACAGACTACAATCCATCAGAGTCCCAGGCTGGAGCCTGCCCGTGCTCCAGAGAGTGAGCACTGGAGCTACCACACCACTCACCCCATCCCTGGGGACTATGGATCGATCTCCACCCAGTAGGGGGATGAAAAGACTGTGAATGATGGGGCTGGAGACTGGAATGGAGCTGATGAGGCTGGAGAGAAGCTTCCAGAGCTGGAAATGAGCTGCTAGGGCTGGAGAGGAGCTGCTGGGGCTGGAAAGGAACTCTCAGGTCCTGGTGCTGTGTGTGTGAGCTCCACGAGGAGCTCCAGGACCTGCAATTCTGCCCTAAACCTGCCCCAGGCACTGACAGTCTCCTGAAGGGAGTTAGTCCCTGCAAAGGCACATAGGGCTGGGATAAGTCACCTCATCCCAGTTCCTGCTCTCCAATGAAATTCTGCATTACAGATTTGGGGACAATGCAAGGAATCCCCCAAAAGAGCATCCAGACACCTGTGTGCTACTAAGGACATTTTCCGTGGATATTTCACTCCAAGAGCAGCTTTACCATGTCTCCCTCCAGAAAACTGCTTATTTCTACAATCAGAATTTATAAAAATCTTCAGGCTGGTCAACAGTTATTTCAAGAAGGAGGTGAAGGGAATATTCTGAGCAAGGACATATACACAGTCACTTCCCCACTGCTGCACGTGCTAAGGATCCTATGGAGGCAACATCCCAAACTGTACCTGGAGAACCCTGAGATGAAAGGCCCAGCTCTGCTAACTAACCCTGTGTACATGGTAATTCAGGTACTCTGTTTCCAGATCAAGTCATCATTCCCTCTCCATCCCCTCTTAGCATAGAAATTTCTCCCTGGAGAGGAGCCAGGGATAGGAAATTAGTCCAGACTATGCAGTTGCATCACAGACCAGAGAAGCCTAGTCTCAGAATTAATGTATTTGTGACTGTTAACAACTGCATTCCCACCTGCTAGGGAGCAGGCTGACTCCTGGCACTGATTTTCCCACATTCGAAGCAGAGAGGACAGAGGACATGCTGCCCCCTCCTCCCCAGGGCTAAGTGCAGGCCAGGAGTGGCCACCAGAGCAGCACTTACCTGCACTACTCTGCTCTTTCCTTGGTGCATCCGACCCCTCTGCTACCCTCTGAATATCTTCCTGGGCCACCACCAGCCTCTGTGGGGCCTCATCCAGATTTCCTACAACTCCTGCAGGCAATGCTGGCTCCCCCTTCAGCTCTTCCCTGCAGAACTGAAGCACAAGGGTTAATGTGCCAATGGAAATGAGGAACCCTGTGACAATGTGACCAAGGCACCAAGAGCTGTTTGTCACCTCCTTAACACTGGTCTCATTGGAAAAATGTTTATTTCCTCATCTCTAATGCCAGTTCTGGGACAAACCAAAGGCAGATGATGCCAACCGGGCAGCCCTGCCCCAAAGTGTGAGGTGTTCCCTGGCTCTCAGCAGAAGGGATTCATTCCTGCCCAGGCTGGGCACAGCCTGAGGATGAGGCTGTGACACTGTTTGGGCTCTGGGTTTTCACTCTAAACCCAGCAAAAACGTTCCCAACCTGCTTAAAGACAAAGCTGAAATGAGGGAGGCCACAAGTGTGATGAGGAGCAGTTGAGGGAGCTGGGGGGGCTCAGCCCAGAGAAAAGGAGGCTCAAGAGGGACCTTCTGGCTCTGCACAACTCCCTGACGGGAGGAGGCAGCCAGCTGGGAGTCAGGCTCTACTCCCAGGGAATAAGGGACAGGATGAGAGGAAACAGCCCCAGCCTGTGCTGGGAAGGTTTAGATTGGATATTAGGGAAAATTTCTTCATGGAACGGGTGGTCAGAGATTGGAATGGGCTGCCCCGGGCAGTGGTGGAGTCATAATCCCTTGGAAGTGTTAAAAAAACTGTGGATGTGGGACTTGGGGACATAGGTTAGTGGTGGCCCTAGCAGTGCTACTTAACGATCTTGGAGGGCATTTCCACCCTTAGTGATTCTACAAAATCTCAATTATGAGCCAGGTCCCCAGCAGGAAAATGTGTATTTCCTTATTTCTGTCTCCCCAGGAAGCTGTGTGCATTCCTTCTGCTGTGGGAATTCAGCTCCTAATGCCTGAGAGGTGTGAGCAGAGCCAGCCTTGCATAGAGAGATGTTCCTGAACAGCAGCACCACCAGCACAAGGCCATGTGTCCCTCAGTACTGCCATGTATCCCTCAGAATTACTGAGGGGGATTTTCAGTTCCAACATATCTTGACTAGAAGGGGTTTTGTTGTCATGCCTTATACTTGATGGGAATGTTTCAACCAGAGTTATCCCAAACCCTTGTGAAAACCCCTCAGTTTTCCCAGCTCCTCCTGGGAGCTCTGTGGGTTCACTATTTTTTTAAGACCTCTGATTTCCTGGGCCTGCCCACAAGAGGTGGAGGGCTCAGTTTTACCCAAAGCATTGGCACTGAGTGTCATTGGCTCACTTTGTCAGAGTAACGCTGGGAGACCTGGAATCATGGGATCATACAAAGGCTTGGAATGGAAGAGACTTTAAAGCCCATCCAGTTCTACTCCCTGCCATGGCCAGGGACACCTTCTGCTACACCAGGTTGCTCCAAGGCCTGTCCAACCTGACCTTGAACACTTCCAGGGATGAGGCAGCCACAGCTTCTCCGGACAACCTGTGCCAGGGCCTCCCCACCCTCACAGCCAAGAATTCCTCCTCCATCCCCCTTGTCCTGGCACTCCAGACCCTTGTCCAAAGTCCCTCTCCAGCTTCCCTGGAGACCCTTCAGGCACTGGAAGGGGCTTTAAGGTCTCTCCAGAGTCCACTCCAGGTAGACATCCCCAGCTCTCCTAGCCTGGCTCCCAAGGGGCTCCAGCATATCCAACAGGCCTTGCTCCAACAGGTCCTTCCCATGCTGGAGATCCCAGAGCTGGAGCAGCACTGCTGGNGGGGGGGGGCGTGTCTCTTCAGAGGGGAGCAGAGTCATGATGCTGTTTGCCCTTTGGGGTGCAAACACACACTCCTGGCTCATGTCCAGCTTTCAATCCACAAGAACTCCCAAATCCACTCCAGAGCGCTGCTCTCCATGAATTCCTCCCCTAACCTGTGCTCATTCTCAGATTGCCCCAACCCAGGCACAGAGACCTGAATGCCACAAGCTTCCCTGGACCACTGCTCCACATGCCTCTTTTTCATGGAGTTACACACTCCTGCTCCACTGCATCTGCACTGAGGGGGTCCAAAGGCTCAGCACGTTGGTTGCCATTGATATTTGGCACTTCAGAGGGTGAGGGAGCTGGCACACGTCATGAATCGAGAAGGCATTTCCCTACGGATTTCTCAGAGCTGACCACACAGAGAGACAGGTTTGTATCCCGCCTTTCTGCCTTCCTGGGGATGCAATAAAACAATCCATTCTGCTTGAGCAGTCTGGTTAAAAGCTGAATTCATCCTCGTACCAGACAGCAACATGTCTGGCCCTTCATTCCAAGAGTGGACCAGGTCAGCTGGGAACAAGGAAGGCCAGACATTCCAGTAAACAGAGTAAGGGGAGCAATTAACACATTAACCTGTAATACTAATGGTTCTGCAAAACAAGTGGGATGCTCCTGGGAACAATGGAGTGTTTAATCAACAGTTTCTGCTCCACAGGCAGGACAGCAATGACATCACTGGGGAGAGTAGTCAGTCCCATAAGGGAGACTGTTTTCCGGGAAAACGCATCTCCAATGTGTCCTTCATCTGGCTAAAAACACAGAGTGCCCAGTGTAAGAACTGTGGAGAAGCTGTGATTGATTGGAAACAAAGAGCATTAGATTTGTAACAATTCCATGGAAGTCTTCAAGGCTACATTGGTAAAATCTGGTCTAGTGGAAGGTGTCCCAGGTCCCTTCCAATTCCATTCCTGTCAGCAGGAAGAAACAGAAAGGAACAAGAGCAGGAGCCCTGACCCCTATTTGAGGTCTTGTTCCCTCCTCACTGCTTGGGAGCTCAGGGACAAATAGCAGCTCCCAGAATTCCAGTGCATTCCTGGACTCCAGTTCCATGGAGACATGGCCCTAAGTCCAGTGTAGGTGGAAACTGGTGACCTTGGAACCATAAAATCAGAATATCCTGAGCTGAAAGGGATCCACAAGGATCATGCAGTCCAACTCCCAGGCCTGCACAGGACACCTCAACAATCCCACCCTGTGCCTCAGAGCATTGTCCAAATGCTTCTGGAGCTCTGGCAGCCTTGGGGCCATATCCATTCCCTGGGAAGCCTGGGCAGCGCCCAGCACCCTCTGGGGGAAGAATCTTTCCTAATTTCCTCTCTCAGATCCTGTCCCTGCTCACAGAGAGCAGAGACTGGAGCTGCCCCTCAGAAGCTGCAGCCTCCAGAGAGCTCTGCCCTCAGCCTCCTCTGCTCCAGCTGAACCCAGAGAAAGTAATTCATACCCAGTGAAGATCCTCACACCAATCACATCACAAACTCCTCAACACAGTATTACAATTAATCCATTTCACTGTCCCTGTGCAGATGTGGGAGTAAATCAAGTGCAAAATGTGAGAATTAAGAAAAACAGTGACTTAGAATCCTGGAATCCCAGACTGGTTTGCTGTTGGGAGGGATCTTAAAGCTCATCCCATTCCACCCCCTACCATGGGCAGGGACACCTTCCACTATCCCAGGTTGCTCCCAGCCCAATCCAGCCTTGGACACTTCCAGGAATCCAGGGGCAGCCACAGCTTCTCTGGACATCCTTCGCCAGGACCTCACCACCCTCACAGCCAAGAATTCCTTCCCAATATTCAATCTAGACCTATTCTGTCACTTTGAAACCATTCCAGACTCTTGTCCTGGCATTCCAGACTCTTGGAAATACTCTCTTATTCCATCTTTCTTGTAGTTCAAGTATTTCAGCCCTGAGACTCCACAGGGGCCTCAGAGACAGGAGAAAGAGTTTTCATTACAGAAATATCCCGAAGACATTCCTTTCCCACAAGTCTCAGGCAGCCAGAGCCACAGAGTAGGAGGTACCTGGAGGCCATCCATGATGCTACAGGATTCCAGCTGCCACGCTGCCACTTCCAGCTTTCCCAGCAGCGCCGCCCGCTCCACCAGGAAATACGCGACCTGTTCACTGGCAGCACTACAGGAGATCTGGGATAAACCTTCCTGCTCCAGCATATCCTCCACCTCCTTCAGCTGGGTTTCTGCAAGGCAAGGCTTGGTGTTGGCAGAGAAGAAACAAAGGGCAAGGTTTACAGGAGATCTGTCCCAGCTCCTCACTGCAACAGCCCCATTTCTCCTGGAGCCCAACAGCTCCTCAAGTCTCTCCTGCTTACCACCTCCCCCACTGCCTCCCATTCCCTGCTATCCATTATCTCAGCCCTACTCCCTCTCTCTCAAGGTTTCTCTTCACCATACCCTTCCCTGCCTGCCAAGATGTGATAGGACCTGCTCCCCCCAGGTGGAGTTCTCCTATCCTGGTTTATCCTCAGCCCTTTCAACCCCAAGTTGGTGGAAACTAAACAACATATTAATCAGGTACTAAGAGAACCAGAGAATCATTAAGGTTGAAAAGACCTCCAAGATCATCAGTTCCAATTCTCAGATCATCAAGTCTAACCTTGGAGAGAAAGCAAACAGATGGACATAGAGGCACAGACATGTTTTCTTTGGCAAGAGACACACAAAATACCAGATCACTCCTAGAGAACATCACTATTTTCCCAAGAAATGTCTAGGAAGGAGGCAGATCTGAATATCTTTAAGAATAAACTGCCAGTGCTTCAACATTTATCCAAAAATTATAGCCAGGAAGACTCTGTAGTGGGAAAAACTTCCAGACTCAAGGGTGTCTAAGGCAGAGAGGTGACAAGAAGACTTGCAGGAGTCAGTTTATGGCTGGGCACCATTGTGTCTGTGGAACAAACAATTGTTAAAAAGACCCCTTTGTTGGTGTTGTTGGAATTTACCTGCCAGGAGAAAATGAGGAACCTCTGGTGTCCAGCATGGTGAGGGCAGCAACTCTAGCATTGGATCCAGCAGCTTGTGGAGCCAATGGAGGGCTTTTCAAACCCTTCCTGTGTAATTAATATTAAAATCAAAACCAACAGACCAAATTTCTAGCCCAAAACAGATTATAAAGGCTTCCAAGTGTTGTAAGATGGGAAGTGCAAGGAGCTGTATATAGGAGGGATATTCCCACTCTTTCCCTGCTCAGGGATCTAGAGTTGGACAGCAGAGGTTCAGCAGAGCAAATATTCCTCAGACACAGGACATACAGAGCCCTGGACAAGCATGTCCCTCACTCTCATGCACTGATTTAACACAGGACCCAGCGCAATCACATCCCGAGGCTCCCATTGATCCCATGTTTCCACTCTGCACTTCACAGCCAGCTCCATCCAGCCCTGTGGATGGAAAACACCCTGCGGTTTCCCAGGCATCTTCCCCAGGGAGACAAAGCACAGTCTGGTCAATATAGGGTCAAACAGGGCTCCCCAGCAGCTTCCTACTGCAGCAGAGCAAACAAGGCAGTTTGTGGGATCAAAACTGCTCCGTGTGCCTTGGGAACAGCCCATGGATCACAGTAAACTGAACCCCAACCTGCCTGTCACCTTCCTCCCACAGTTTTGCCAAATCCCAGCTAAAATGAACAGAATCTGCTCTGGTTTATGGCCAGGATGGGACTCCCTGTGCCCTGAACCACCTTTACCTGCCAGCGCTCCCCTTGTCCCCAGCCTGCAATGCAGGATGAATGGTATAATTTTAGTTCCCAGACATATTCCAGAGGCTGGAGAGGAGAAAGTATTTGTGAGGATGAGGAGGGTCTGCCCACATAGGTTACCTATGTGTAAACCCCAGTGATTCCTTACAAATCCCTTCCCTGCCTCATCCAACATCTGCAAAGAGCCAACCCCTGCCCGAGGCACTGTCACACAACAGCTCCATTCCATCTCCCACCTCCGTCCACACTTGTTTGGAAGCAAATTTTATATTAATATTTGTATTTTCCTACCCCAGGAATACTCTCAGAAACAGCAGCCACCTCATCCCACTACAGCCCTGCATCCTACAGCCCTGCTGGGTGTGTTTAACCAGCCCAGCTGTTACAACAAACAATCTCAGACCATGACTGTTTATTCTTTTTATTCCACTTTTTAAACAAATTCAGGCAGCTCCCCCAGCACTGTGTTTCAGTGCCATTCCAGTTGTTTTTCAGGAAGGCTTTTGGGAGCATCATCAATCTGCCCTCCAACAACACCCGGCGCATTCAGCGAGAGCATCAGAAACAGATCAGGAACTGCCTGGAGGGAAAGAAAAATGTCACTCTGGGCAGAGGCATCAGATGAGGTGACGCTCAGCTCAATGGCCCAGCATCAACCAGCCTTGGCTGCTCTGTGTAGGAACCTATGAGCCTGGGATAGGCACAGAGCAAATGTGCGAACAGAGACTTACTTTTTATCTTCAGAAACTGCTCAGTGTCAGCCACCAGCACTAACTATCCTCAGGGTCTAAAGGAGGGCTGGAGAGAGACTTTGGCCAAGGGCTTGGAGTGCCAAGACAACGGAGAATAGCTTCCCACTGATATAGGGCAGGATTAGATAGAATATTGGGAAGAATTTCTTGTCTGTGAGGGTGGGGAGGCCCTGGCACAGATTCCCAGAGAAGCTGTGGCTGCCTCATTTTTGGAAATGTCCAAGGCCAGGTTGGACAGGTATGGGAGCAACCTGGGATAGTGGAAGGTGTCCCTGCCCATGGTAGGGGCTAGAATGGGATGAGCTTTAAGATCCCTTCCAACCCAATCCATTCCATAATCCCATGACTTTATGAAACAGCTTTTAGCAGATCAAGTTGCTCCAAGTGATCCCAGACCAAGCAGAATTTCTGATCCATTTGCCTGCTGTTGGAAGAGGGAGTGTGCTCAGACCTGGGAGCCCACACAGGAACCTCCAGGCTCCCTTCTCCAGCTCTCAGCACAGGTGTATCAGCACAGATCCTGTCCCTTGCCCTGCATCATTCACAGCTCAAGCCCCTCCTTTGTATCACCAGCTTGAAGCAGCCACTGTCTCCAACCGCTCCTTCCCATTCTCCTTTCAATGCTTCCACAAGCTACCAATTACCATCCTGTCCTCTTGCCTTGCCCACGTTTCTGACACTCCCAGCAGACCAGGATCTGCTGTTTTACAAGCCCTTTTCCAGCCCAATCCAGTGGATCATCCTATGCCTGCTGACACACCTGGGTGTCCTGCAAAAATAACAGCAGGAGCAAGACCTGCAGCACAAATCCCATGGGGAGCAGCTGAGGGAGCTGGGAGGCTCAGCCCGGAGAAAAGGAGGCTCAGGGAGGGACCTTCTGGCTCTGCACAACTCCCTCACAGGAGGGAGCAGCCAGGTGGGGGTGGGCTCTGCTCCCAGGGAACAAAGGACAGGACAAGAGGGAATGGCCTCGGATGTGCCAGGGGAGGTTCAGTTTGGATATTCATGGAAAGGCTGGTCAGGCACTGGCACATCTGCCCAGAGAAGTAGTAAAGTTACCATTTCTGGAACTGTTAAAAAAACCTGTGGATGTGATGCACCTGTCAGTGCTGAAGGAATGGTTGGATTTGATGATGCTAAAGGGCTTTTCCAACCTAAACATTCCCATTATTCCAAGAACCCTGATAAAAAGCAGAGGCCTGGAGAACAGACATGGAGATGCAGCATAGAATCCTGCAGCAAGGACACATCAGAGACCTGGAACAGCCCAACAGAAGCCTTTGGGATTGTGCAGCATCTCCAGCAAAAGCACATACATCCTCTCCATACTGGAGATTGGCAGGGGGATTTTTTTAATGAAGAGGCTGACCTAGAATCATTGAACCACAGAATATCCTGAGCTGGAAGGGCCCCACAAGGGACATCCAGTCCAACTTCTGAGCCTGCACAGGACACCCCAACAATCCCACCCTGTGCCTCACTGGCAGCAGTGTCCAAACACTCCTGGAGCTCTGGCAGCCTTGGGGTCATGACCATTTCCTGGAGAGCCTGTTCAGTACCTCATCACCCTCTGGGGGAAGACCCTTTTCCTGATATCCAACCTAAACCCCCTTTGACACAGCTCCAGCTGTTCCTCATGTCCTTTCCCTGGTCCCAGAGAGCAGAGATAAAATCCTCCTCCAGAGGAGCTGCAGCCTGGGATGAGCTCTGCCTTCAGCTCGCTCTCAGCCTCCTCTGCTCCAGCTGAACAAACCTGTATAAAAGGACCAGTCACTCAATAATGTGCTCCACCAGAACCCAAAACATCTCAGGGCTGGCACCTCTCCCTGCAGGTAACTGCCCAGAGGGAGCAGGGCTTCCAGATTCTTAAATTATCCACTCACATCCCCAGATAGCAGCCAATGCCAGCAGTGAGTCAACAAGAAGTCCTGAACTTCAAAATCTGAGTGATATCCCAAAACAAATCCCTCCAGAAACTCTACAGCACCAAAGCCACACAACTCCCTCAGGGACAACACACTGGGAACAACTGGATGGCAACCAGCAATCCCACCTGGATACACTGAGATCCATGAGCAAGGATCTCAGCTTCCATTCCAGAGGTACTCATTGCTCAACAGCCTCGGGAATCCCTAAGAAATGGAGAAAGTGCAAAGGAGCAGAGCCACCAAGAGGAAATTACCACATTCCAGCTTTGGGGACATTCTGACTTTCTCCTGCCACCTTGTGGGAAGGGAGAGAACTAGGAACAGAGTTTTCCACCACAGCAGACTCCCAAGAGCTTATTATTCATTTTAAGCTTTGTAAGCAGCCTTTTCACCACAAACCACGGGTTTAAGTGCACAGAGAAATAAAATTTCTATGTAAATTCGTCTTTGGAAAGTCACCACCAGATGTGCTCCCTGAAAACCCAGCTGATGCTCAAATTTTCCCCAAACTCCTGTATTTGCTGCCCCAAAGCCTGAATCACAAAGAAATTCTTTAAGTTGTGCCATCATCCCCAATTTTATCCTAGTACCAGGACAACCCAGCTCACAAAAGGAGTAAATGGTGACACGGGCTATGCACACCACTGAAAGTGCAACTGAAGACTGAAGAAAATCAAGAATTAACCTAGCAAAAGTGATTCTAGAGTCTGAAATAAAATTATTTGAAGTTAAATAGTGAAATAATTTGTTTAAACAAAATTATTGAAGCTCTGAGGGGCCCTGAGCAACTTGTTCTAGTGGAAGGTATCCCCTGCCCATGGCTGGGGAACTGGATGAGCTTGAACATCTCTTCCAACCCAAACCATCCTGGGATTCCATGACAATGAGTATACCTAAGTTATGAATTGCCAGAATAAACAGCTCCTGTCCCTCATATTGTCCTAAAAAATGTGGAGTTTGTGTAAACCAAAGCCAAGAGCAAATTCACTGACTTGGTGGGAGCGACAGATAATTTAGAGTTGGAAACCAAAGAGCACTATCAATTCTGGTCTTCAAACAGCCTCTGGAAGATGCTTTGTGCAACAACAGAGCTTCATGGAGAACCTGCCAAACTCCCTGAATAAAGGCAGTAAAAGCAGGCAAGAACCTCTAATCAATTACAAATCTGTTTGAACAGCTCATTAATCCGTTTAGCAACTTCTCGAACAACAAACCACTGAGAACTCCCTGAGAGCTTCCTGAGAACTCCCCAAAGAATGCTGCTCAGCTCCCTGAGAAGCCTTCCAGACCCAAACATCTGCCAGTGCATTCCCAGGGCCCATGCTCCGGAGGGAAGGGATTACCCTGCTGCAGCTGTAGTTGTGCCAGCTCCAACCTGAGCTGCTCATTCTCCTTCTCATACTCAGAGGCAATGGCAGCCTGCTCTTCCATCAGGGCACGGACATGGCCAACGTAGCTTTCCACCTGGAATAAAGAAGATCTGGCTATTCCCATGTCTGCCAGCGCCTCCAGTGAGCCAGCAGCACAAAACATTCCCCACCACATCATGTTTACAGGATAACCTCAAATATTTGCAGGACAATGTCTTATGTCTTTGGAACACCTCAGAATGGTAAAAGCTTGACAGGGAGGTCAGGAGGTCATGCAGCTATGGGGATGCTGGGATGTGGGAAGCTTTTGACCATGCATCTGTGGGAGCTGCTGGGCTCACCAGGTGCTTTTTGATGCCCAACATGAGGAATGGGGATATAAACCCCAAGTTCCTGAGGGCAGCAGTGCGGCAGTGACACCCCTGACCCTGCTGCTGAACAGAGGGGGATCAGGGAATGTAGGCCTGGGTGAGTTAACCCGGGGGATATCCCAGAACCACTGACATTGGAAAAGGCTCCCAAGAGTCCAACCTGTGATGAAACTCCAGCTTGTCACCAGACCAGAGCACTGAGTGCCACATCCAGTCGTTCTTTGGACACTTCCAGGGATGAGGACCCCATCACTGCCCTGGCAGCCTGTGCCAACACCTGACCACTTTTTCAGTAAAGAAATTTCTCCTCATGTCCAACCTGAATCTCCTCGGGCACAACCTGAGGCTGTTCCCTCTTGTCCTGTTCCTGTTCCCTGGGAGCAGAGCCCAACCACTCCCGGGTGCCCCTTCCTGTCAGGGAGCTGTGAAGAGCCAGAGCCTCCTTTTCTCCAGGCTGAGCCCCTTATCCCAGCTCCCTCAGCCTTTCCTGGTATTCCAGACTCTTCTCCAGCTCCGTTCCCTTCCCAGGGCAGGCCCCAGCCGGGCCCGCTCTCCGGCCCTTACGTCTCTTATGTCCTGGGCCCGCCGTCGCTCCAGCTCGCCCAGTCGGGTCTCCGCTCGCCGCAGAAGCCGCCAGGCCAGGCCCAGCTGCTCCTCGGCCGGGGCGGCGGGGTCGGCGCCTTCTGCCCGCAGCCAGCGCCGGATGGTGTCTGCGGGCACCGGGGGCTCCGCCTGCGGGGCAGCGAGAGGAGCCGTGATCGACGGGGGGGCCACGGTACTCCAAATACTCCAAACCCCTCGGGCCAGTCCTGGGGGTACAAACGGCCCCCCGAAATCCTCCCCGAGCTGGGCCGCTGCCAGGGGTACCACCAATACCCCGAACCCTCCCCAGGGCCGGTCCTCGGGGTACAACCGCCCCCGACGCCACCGGGCCGGTCCCGGACACCCACCGGGGCAAGGGAGAGCGCGTCCATGCGGCGGGCCGTGCCCCCGGCGCCATGGCAACAGGCCGCGCCCCACCGGCACTGCGGCGAACGGACCGCACGGCCACGCCCCCGCGCGGCGCGGGGGGCTCGGGAGCCCCGCCCTCTCACGGCCCCTGCTGGCTCCGCCACGCCCCCTGGCGGCCGGCAGCGGGGGCAGCGCGGCTCCCGCTGGGTCACCCTTGGGTCACCAAAAGCGGCCAAAAGTCTGCCCGGGTTTTTCTAAACCGCAAATCAATGTGCGGGAGCTGAAGGGGCAGCGAACAAGTACAGGGAGCCGAGCCTAGATTAGGGAGACCTTAGAGACCATGCCAGGTCCTACAAGGGACTCCAAGAGAGCTGGAAATGGACTTTGGACAAGGACAAGGAGTGACAGGACAAGAGGGGATTGTTTCTCACTGTCAGAGGACAGGGGTAGATGGGATATTGGGAAGAAACGCTTCCCCGTTAAGGGGGGAGGCCCTANCAGCTCCCTCAGCCTTTCCTGGTATTCCAGACTCTTCTCCAGCTCCGTTCCCTTCCCAGGGCAGGCCCCAGCCGGGCCCGCTCTCCGGCCCTTACGTCTCTTATGTCCTGGGCCCGCCGTCGCTCCAGCTCGCCCAGTCGGGTCTCCGCTCGCCGCAGAAGCCGCCAGGCCAGGCCCAGCTGCTCCTCGGCCGGGGCGGCGGGGTCGGCGCCTTCTGCCCGCAGCCAGCGCCGGATGGTGTCTGCGGGCACCGGGGGCTCCGCCTGCGGGGCAGCGAGAGGAGCCGTGATCGACGGGGGGGCCACGGTACTCCAAATACTCCAAACCCCTCGGGCCAGTCCTGGGGGTACAAACGGCCCCCCGAAATCCTCCCCGAGCTGGGCCGCTGCCAGGGGTACCACCAATACCCCGAACCCTCCCCAGGGCCGGTCCTCGGGGTACAACCGCCCCCGACGCCACCGGGCCGGTCCCGGACACCCACCGGGGCAAGGGAGAGCGCGTCCATGCGGCGGGCCGTGCCCCCGGCGCCATGGCAACAGGCCGCGCCCCACCGGCACTGCGGCGAACGGACCGCACGGCCACGCCCCCGCGCGGCGCGGGGGGCTCGGGAGCCCCGCCCTCTCACGGCCCCTGCTGGCTCCGCCACGCCCCCTGGCGGCCGGCAGCGGGGGCAGCGCGGCTCCCGCTGGGTCACCCTTGGGTCACCAAAAGCGGCCAAAAGTCTGCCCGGGTTTTTCTAAACCGCAAATCAATGTGCGGGAGCTGAAGGGGCAGCGAACAAGTACAGGGAGCCGAGCCTAGATTAGGGAGACCTTAGAGACCATGCCAGGTCCTACAAGGGACTCCAAGAGAGCTGGAAATGGACTTTGGACAAGGACAAGGAGTGACAGGACAAGAGGGGATTGTTTCTCACTGTCAGAGGACAGGGGTAGATGGGATATTGGGAAGAAACGCTTCCCCGTTAAGGGGGGAGGCCCTAGCACAGACTGCCCAGAGAAGCTGTGGCTGTTCCATCCCTGGAAGTGTTCCAGGCCAGGCTGGATGGAGCTTGGAGCAAGCTGGGGTAGTGGCAGGTGGAATGAGATAAGCTTTAAAGACCCTTGAAACCCAAAGATGACTCCGTGAGATTGAGGAACTGCAGAGCAAAGGATCATCATACAAAACTGACTCTCTGGCTGAAGATACTGTGCAAGGGGACGGTAGAGAAAGGGGAAGAACATGGAGAAGAGGGACATGGCAGAGTCCAGCGAGGACCTTCCACTGAGCCCTCTGGGATCCTCAGAAAGCAACGGACAGGTCCTGGACTTGCAGGAGCCACTTCCAACTTAGGTACCACAACTGGCATTCCCAGAGTGCTGGTGCCCAAACACTGCCAGGGTGGGAGCACTCATGGGCTTGGTTTAACCTCCCACGTGGAACAGGTGCATCCCTGACGTGGGATGGGGATGCCTGTGGTTCAGTTTGAGCTCAAAGAATCTCCCCAACCTGCACTTCACAAGTAGGGGCAGACACAACACTGGAACTCCACAGTGTGTTCCCAAGTCCAGTGAAACGTCAAGATTCCCAGGGCCCACTGCCCCATTCTGCTCCTCAAAAATCACCTCAGAGAAATCCCAAGATACTCTGAAGACAGTGCTGGTGGCATTTCTCCCACCCCTTGTCCCAACACTCCTGCAAGGGCATGTTCAACTTACACAAGTTTTTATATTCTCATCCCTGCTGGCCCATCCATGCTGTCCATGGAGGCTCCAAACTTACACAAGGGAAATCCCAGACTCAACATTCCTATCAATTACATACTGGGAGATGAAGGGCAGTTCTTTCACCTTCTTTATCAGTCCTGGCCACAGAGAAGTTATGAATTCCTTCTCCTGACTCAGTTACCAGCTGGATCTGTCCCTTCCTGAACAACCTGGACTAATCGCCTCACTGATGGGATCCACTGATCCCATCCTCGCACTCTTTTCTTGCTCTTCTGGCTTTATTTTCCTTGTTTTCTGAGCACCTCTCACTTTCAGGGGATTGGTGTTATTACAAAATCAGTGCTGTCTCCTAAACACTCCATGGTTTTTACCCAGACCACAGTCTTGCCTCTGGAAATGCTTCCAGCATTCCCATGTGCTGTTGTCCTTCTTTCCAGGATCCCACTGACTTTATTTTGAGGACAGCTCATGAACAGACACACAGTAGACATCAGGAGAGCTACAGTTAAGTTTCTTGCAGGCATGAGGAACACACACTTTGAAGTTAGTAATCATTGGAAGAGGGTTTAGACAAAACCAGGAACATTCCAGTTTTAACACAGCCAAGAGGAAGCTGCCCCTTCCAGGGTCAGTCACTGACACTACTTCTGCTGTCAGAGAATTATGGAATCACTAAGCCTAGAAAAGCCATACAAGGTCATTGAGTCCAACCATTCCCCCAGCACTGCCATGTTTACCCTAAACCATGTCCTCAAGTGCCACATCCACACTGTTTTTGGGACACTTCAAGAGATGGGAACTCTATCACTGCCCTGGACAGCCTGTGCCAATACTATGAACACCTTTCCATGAAGAATTTTCCCAATATCCAACCTTGAACCTCCCCTGGCACAGCCTGAGGCTGTTTCCTCATCCTCTCCCTTGTTCCCTGGGAGCAGAGCCCAAACCACCTCCCCTCTCGGCTGCCCCCTCCTGTCAGGAAGTTGTACAGAGCCAGAAGATTCCCCCGGAGCCTCCTCTTCTCCAGGCTGAGCCCTTTTCCCAGCTCCCTCAGCCACTCGTGGTGCTCCAGACTCTTCCCCAGCTCCATTCCCTTCCCAGGACACCACCCCCCTCAGTGCCCACTCCCCTTCTCCAACCTTGGCCTCAAGCTTGGATCCATCCTCTGTGCCAGATGTGGCCTTGCCTTTGTTTACAGAGCTCTGCAGTGACACTTGAGCCTTGTTTGGTGAGAGCTGCCCAAACATTGCCCTGGAAAACTTCCTGGTGTAAATGGGATATGAAGCAAAGCAACCTACAAATACCTGGGATGGAAGGAAAACCTTTGGAACAACTGCTTTAGGGATGCTGCTGCAGCACCTGAACTGCAGGAACATGGGATCTCTCCCAGCACAAGAGCTGCTCCCCCAAAGTCACTGTCACCTCATTCTCCATTTTGCTACCCTGATTTCACCATCCGCTCTCAATACCAGATGACTCACCACTCCAGTCATAAAACCAGCACCTCTTTCCTGCAAAGCCCCATTCCTTCCTCCATTCAAAAAGAAACTTCAAAGAGGGAGATTCAAGAAATTCTTTATATACAGAGACCATCATTTCTTGTCCACCCAGTTCTCCCAGCCCACGGGACTGAAACGAGCTCCTTTTCTCCTTTAGACACCAGGACAAATATCCTTTGGAATGGTTTCACTTCCATGTATTTCTCTTTTACAAAGCTGCAACAGCAGTGGCCAAGCTGTAGAAAAGTGACACAGTGTTGGACGGACTTCCTTAGTGTTCCATGGGGATTGGTTTATTTACCTGGACAGTTTACCGCTCCAGTCCCACTCCCTCTGCAGCAATTCCCTTGTTTCCTCCGAGCTGCTCTTCAGCCTTTTCTCTCTATAAAGGCCGTGTGCTGGCCCTGGAGGTAACTCACAATCTTCTCCTCTATTTCCATGCCTTGTGCTATCTCCTCGTCGGACAGGGATAAGGGGGTCTGTGAGTCCCTGGTGACAATGACGACCGAGGTTCTCCGCGACTCCAGGACATTGGCCACTACCACCTGATGCCGGTACTTCTCCAGAGCCTGCCGAGATTTCTCCAGGAGGATCTGGGGATCTGTCTCCAGTTTGAAGGAAATCACAAAGGCCTCAGGAGCCCAGTCTCTGACCAGGGGTGACAGCATTTTTGGCACCATCTCCATTGTGATCTGCAGTGGGGAGAGATAAAAAGAAGAAAATCAGTAAAAACATTACAGGGAGGTTTTAATAGGAGATGGGATGGGAAAGAGGGAAATTCCAGCTTTGATTCATATTCCATTTACACCAGGAAGTTTTTCAAGGCAGTGTTTGGGCAGCTCTCACCAATCAATGTTCAAATGACACTAAATTTAAATTAAATGATCCATGTGGTGCACACAGTCAGGCCATTCTGAAGCTGGGCCCCAGGAACTCTGCATTCCCAGAGTTAACTCCACTTGGGGAATATAAACATGAGAAAAGATTAAAAAAAGCATTACAACTGCATAAATCTCTCCAGCAGATTTCAGCTCTTCAGAATCCAGGCAATTTATCCTATCTTTACCTTTCCTTCTATCAACTCCTTAACACACATGAGGCATAAAAATGCTAAAGCATGGGGGAAAAACAGTAGGAGACTTTGTTCTCCAGCTTCCCAACCTCTGGACCCATCACTGGTAATCAGGCCAGGTCTCATCTTTCTAATGCTAATGACAAAGAATGAAGCCCAGCAACTTCTTAGAAAGTAATTAATTAAATAAATTTGGTATTTCTTATATAAAGAATTCCAGAGCTACCTGCTCCCATTGCTGAGAGGGACCTTGGTGCTGCAGTGCTGGATTGTCATTCATACAAGCAGGATGGATCCCAGAGTCATGGAATGGTTTGGGACTGGGAGGGACCTTAAATTTCATCTCATTCCATGCCCTGCCATGGGCAGGGACACACTCCTCTACCGCAGCTTGCTCCAAGCCCCATTCAACCTGGCCTTGGACACTTCCAGGGATCCAGGACAACCACAGCTTCTCTGGGCACCCTGTGCCAGGGCCTCACCACCCTCACAGAAAAGAATTTCTTCCCAATATCCAATCTAAATCTATTCTGTCAGTTTGAAACCATTCCCCCTTGTCCTGGCACTCCAGGCCCTTGTCCAAAGCTTCTCTCCAGACAAAAGGCAGTAACTCAAGTACTCCGGGAGCTATTTTTGGAGCACTTCAGCTCTTTGAGACCCATCCTCTTCTCATCTCCCTGGAAGCACTGGCAGCTTTAAAGGACTAAGTCATGAGAGCAGAACACACCTCAAGGACCCCTCTTCATGTGCCTCACCACAACTGCACCTATGTTGAAGCTGCTCCATATCAGACAGAGCACTACTGACTTCCCTGCAGATAACCCATGGCACCACTCACCCCTTCATCCCATCCTAAAAATAAACCTGGATCAAAGGAGAGCAGGGCTGATCCTGCTCTGCCCTCTTACCTGGGCCCCTCGGTGCAAGACAAGAATAAAACAGTGCAACTGCAGGATGTCCACAGGGCTCTGTCCCTGTGGGATCTCACCCCCCCTTCCCTCTGACAACACACACAGGAGAGCTTCGCAGCTCTCCTGGGCTTTATCCGCAGCCAGTTCTCAGGAAACGGATGCTGGAAGCAAGGAGGGGATGTCTGAGGGGAATGGCAGAGGGGGCCATGCCCAGGGGGGCTTCACCTGCAGTGGTCCCTCTGAGGACTGGATCTTGTGCTCCGACATCTCAGAGGCTGGGATGTAGAAATCCGACACAGCAGCTGCCAGGTAGAACATGACACTGGAGCCTGTGGGAACATGACTGCTGTCCCCACTGCCACGGCCTGTCCCTGTCACCCCAGAGCCAGACAGGCTGCCACCCACACACACCAAACAGGGGAGACCAGGGCCCCCCTCCAGGACAAGCCTGAACAGGGCAGCATCGACCCACCCTGGAGTCCCCTCAGACACACTGTTCTTCACTGGGGTCTGTCTTGCCCCTTCCTCCCAAGTCCCAACAACGCCCAAAACGGCCCAGACCCTCTCCAAGCACTGGAGGCCCCTTGTCCCCTCATGCCAGAGCGCCACAGGCCCCGCGGTCACCTCATACCCGGGCGCTGGGCCCTCCGTGAGGGAGTTCTATCATTTACCCCACTCCGGGGACACCTCGACCTTTCCCCCCACATCCGTTCGTTCTCGGTCCGCCTGTCCCCTCGCACTGCGGATCTCCATGAGCGCCTCAACCTTTCTCATCCTGAACCTGCTCACAGGACCACCCCGTCCCTCATTCCTGGGTCCCCCCGCTTCCCCCGTCCCCTCACGCCCCGTACCGAGGGGCGCCAAGGCTCGGGCGGCGGCGCGCAGCAGCGCCAGGTACTCAGCGAGCGCGGTG